>JBCNYH010000010.1:7165735-7179533 GCA_039654325.1 Tandanus tandanus
GATCTATATATAATAGCTGTTTCAACAATAGCTGTGTTTAAAAACAAATAAAATAATACTTTTATACCAGAAAAGCAGATTCTTCAATAAGGATTACAAAACAGCACATAAAATCATCTGGTGAATTCCATTAAATCCCTTTGGGTTATCTGAGACTACAGTTTTATAGACACATGGAGAAGGTAACGCAGCAAAAAGGCTCTAATTGAGCCTGTCAGGCTTTGCCAGAGTCCCACTCAGCACGCGGCACAGATGCCATGGATCTGAGAATGCACTTTGTAGTGAGCCACTGAGCGATCACACAGTCAGAGAGATTTCAAAGAAAGATATCTTCCAGGTGCAGAGGATAAGGGCTGTAAAAAGTCTGTGGTTAAAGCCGTCCATTATGCATTACTTAGAATCCATCATAAATTCACCCATTCTATTTCCAATAAAATGTTTTGTGCTTCCCTAGTGGAGTGTATATTAGTGTTTATCCTAATACCAACACACATAAGATGTTGGCAGCAGTGTGTGATGTAAAGTAACTCTACAGAGAATCTTCTGTATATACCAAACTATTTTACTATAGACAGATACACTCAGCAGTGAAAAAAGGCTGTAATGTCAAGTCTGGTACAAGTATTAATCTTTGTGCACTGACGCACACAGAAGTCAGATTAGCATATTTAACACAAATTAGCATGTTATCACTTTTTCCTCAAGCCTGTCATCTGGTTCCTGTTTCAGTGGCACAATGTGAACACTAACAGCTGGCCAGGCATTAAGGCCTCTTAGCTCTTATAATTCCTCCAGAGCAGGCACTCTTATGTGTGAGCAGACGCTCAGCTAACCCCAAGGGATTCAGTTTCCCACCTCCAGCCCCCTACAGGCTCCATTCACAAAATCCCTGAGCAGAACACACAGACCTCACTGGACCACATAGAGAAGCTCAACCACATGTGCACACACCTCAGGTTACTATCCCAGTGGAATTACACAGCTCAGGGTTTAGGAGCACACAGGAAAGATAGACTGCTAACTAAAGCCAGTGAAAGTGGTCTGAGAATAAACATATCATGGTGAGAGCTTTGCCTTACTTTGGGATTTGAATTCAAACTCTCTATGGGCTATGAAAAAAATGTGCTGGTACTTTTTAATTTTCGTAGAACTTCATATAATGTTATATGATATTTCAATAAAAATACTGCGAACAACTGTTTTGTGCAGTTTTTGTGAATTTATGCCAGCTATAACTGGCTGAAAGTTTTATAGATGCCACATGTCTCTCGGATCACAAGAAATATTTTGTCTAAAAGAAATTGGATTTATCCACAGCATCAGACAATACCCAGCATGCATCAATAAGCACCATTGTATTTCATGTACTGAATTTGATTTGGTACTCAGTATGTCAGAAATTATTATGCTCTTGAGACAATTTATTGAAAGAGTATCATTTTCTTCTTTCTTGGATTTGTAGGAATGGGCAATCTGGCAAAAAAATACAACACCGTGATCTGAGCAGACATTTTCTTGATATTGATTGTGATATTTAGATTTGCTTAGGCTTGTTAACAAGCTATAGGTTTTAACAGCAAATAGATTATATTATATAGAGAGACTATATAGAGCGATATAGATAGAGTTTGTTTAAGAGGATTCAGAATATAAAGAAAATGCTTTGCTAATAAATAAATGAACGAATGAATGAATAAATAAATAAATATTTTATTGCATAATATACATGTCATTATAGCATTTTAATTATATACACGTTTCATTCGATTACATGTTTGCATGGGCTGTCACAGGAACCACAATACTGTGAAACCATCAATTATAAGATTTTTTTTTTCCACATCAGCATGTTTTTTAAAGAGATGCTGATTTCAAACTCTGACAGCTGAAACTGCAACAACTAAATCTGAGTGTGTCAGCAGAAAGCAAGTTCAGCCGTGGGATAAGAGAAAAAAAAAACTACACTGTAGTTCTGTCGTCTTATTGCCCAAACTGATCATCGAAAGGATGCACTATTATGCTACCATTACAACTCTTGCCATTTGCTGGACTTAAAAAAGCAAAGTAACCAATTTTGCAATGGATGATAATAAACTGAAAGGAGTCTATTTCTGCCAACACTGGGTGAAGGTGGAGTACACCCTGAACAGTCTGCCAGGCCATTGCAGGGCAACACAAACACACACACACACAATCATTCACATTCACACCTAGGGGCAATTTGGAAACCTGAAAGATTCATTCATTCATTCATTTTTCTGAACCGCTTAATCCTAATTAGCCATCTCAGCAACTCTGGGCGAGGGCAAAATGAAAGATGATGTCTGTAAAGGTAATGTAGTGTAACAAAATAATTGTATTATAATAAGACGGCATGGTAGCATAGTGGTTGGCACCTCACAGCAAGAACTTTTTAGGCTCGGTGAGGGCTGGTGTGGAGTTTGAAAGGTCACCCTGTGCTTACATGGGTTTCCTCCGGGTACTCCTGTTTCCACCCACAGTCCAGAGTTGTGTGTGTGTGTGTGTGTGTGTGTGTGTGTGTGAGAGTGTTGGCCCTGCGATGGACTGGCGAGCTATTCATTGTGTATGCTACCTTTGCCCAAGCTGAAATAGGCACCCTAGAAAGATTAAGCGGTTCAGCATTATTATGATGCATTTACTGGGTCACTTCTGCCTCACAGCACCTGGGTTCTTGGATTAATCCTGAGCTGAGTGACATTTCACAAGTTCTTGTTGTGTCCTCATGGGTTTCTTTAAGGTTCCCATGTTTCTTCCCACCTACCATAAACATGCTGTGAGGTAAATTTCCCCTAGCAATGAATGTGTGTGCATAGTGTGCTACACTGGACTACTTCAGTTCAAGCATGTGTCATTCCCAGCATTCCTGGGATTCACCACACACCCTGACCAAGAGAAAGTATCTACTGGGGATGAATGTGTGAATAGATTTTATGTACTTATTGCATAATGTTTACATTCAGCATTCCCTAGGATGGAAGCCTAGTCTGGGAAAACCATAGTTCTGCAAATTATAGCATTTCCCCAGATTTAGCGCTTACAATAAACCGAACACTTAGCTGTTGCAGTGTCCTGACTCTCCAGGACTGGAGTTAGAGGTTCCCAATTATTTTATACTCATCTAATTTCCCACTCATTTGAAAGTTCATTTCACATCAAAGAACAACATTTCTGGACATAAGTTCTGACATAACCATTACTGCCAAACGTTTTTGGCATTTTAAAGCATCTCTTTTTAACCCCACCTACTAAAGGAACAAAATGCATGCATACTGCCTGCCACACTAATGGTACTTCTGCTCTGTTCTTTTCATAGTGCTTTCCAAGTCATATTAAGGCAACGATCCGCACAGAGTACATGTTCCTGACACAGACCAGACGTCCATGCGTGTCCTATTGTCGTGAGAGGGCAGTTTCTGAGGGGCAAGCATGAGCTACTCCACATTCCCACATGAAAGTAGCTTTCTCTGGCAGAGACACGCTCATGAAATCAAATAAAAGCAGAAAACCATAAGTGGTTTTCCATATTGCCCTAGAGACAGCATTCAAGCCACATTGTGTATGGGCACCCCGATACGCTAAAATTCGGGAGGTGAAAAGCAGCTGCCATGTGCACAAGTGTGGCATGATACAAACATGATAGGCTGTGATTTGAAATCCCAGTGCTAATGCTGATAATCTTCAGAAGGCTCAAGAAGGCACCTCCTACTTGCATTCTCACACCTGCTGTGTATAATGGATTTTCTTACATATGGCCTCGTTTTCACCAACAAGAAATAAAATAACAACTTCTGTAAACTACTCTGTCAAAGCTGGTATGCTACACTGGAGTTCAAACTGCAGTAAGTACTACTAACGAAATGCAGGCTGTGGAATATGCTTGTGAAGTCAGTTTACTGACCCAAAAATGAGTGTTTCACCCAAAGAATGATTAGTGGGGTATCCACCTTGACCAGACTAGTGTAGAGTTTCAACACAGTGCCTGGAATCCCAAAAAAAGACAGATTTTTGAGATGTTGAGTCTAGTGCGGCTTACTTATCACTAAAGTATTAGGTTTTGTGTGTTTTGAAGTCCATAATTAGCTTTGACACAGTTTATGTTTATGTTTCAACTTTGTAGTTAGTGTGCTGTTTCAATGAATTCTTCTTGATGTAAATCCCTCTTTGGGATACACTGGAAAGATTCCAGGAGCCAGTACACTGCATGTATAACCCCTCACGTTTATCCCTCATCCAGTCCAATTCCCTTTATTCTCTGAATTTAATACACAGCAGTCACCGGATCAGCCCTTTTTGAGGGGCCAGGGTAAATACTGTAGATAAGACTCCAGTCGGGCCGTCATCTTAACAAATTCAAATGGCTGTGATAATGCTACAAAAAAGTGTCAGCTGCTTTCACAAAATGTTAAGGAGGGATTCTGGTAGGATTTTGTCTCAGCAATCCTACCGCGGCACACTATTTGTCATCCGAGGACTTTTGAATTATTATCTGTCATTTCTTTTATGCTTTTCAATTGTGTCACTTCACTGGTCTCCCTTATATCATCAAAGCCCTCCACACCGTAGGCACACAGTAGATTGGAAATGAGCTAAGATGATCTATTTAGTGTGGGCCTTCTCCGAGGTATGAGTCATTTACTGCTAGAGGCATTGCATAAAGCCATAAAGTCCTTTCAGATGTCCTCGTCTGATGCAGCACTGGTCTTTATTTCATTTATTTCACTTTTACTTTTACCATTTTTAAGTGAAAAAAAAGCCTTATGAGGCAGTTTACTGACCTCATCTCCTCATGAGGATCCATATCACCACTGCACAGCCATGCAGCACTAAGCCATTGTGGAGGTGTTTTCACTAATTGTTTATGCAAGAGCATGCGTTCCTGAAGATAAAGTTTTATTACAGCATCATATTAAGGACAAGTAAATCACCTCCCAGTTAAATTCATGAGTTGTGAAACTGCACAAGTAAAATGCTGATTTGATTCAAAACTTCTTCACAATGAAACAGCCCACTACTTACACACATACAGTATCAGTTATGCTAATTTGTGTTCATTCTTTTTGTTAATTAAAATTCTTTCATATTTATCTTTTTTTTTTTTTTTTTGCACATTCTATTTTAGACAAACAAAACCCTAATATTTGACTTAAGTGGGAAAGAAAAAAGTTGGCAGCCACAACCCAGACAGCAGCACAATGGAACGAGTCAAGTGAACAATTAAGCTGCGCCAGACTTGAGTGGTTTGTGCGCATATGGGAAATTCTTTAGCACGCAGCAAATAAACAGGGTTGATTTGGAAAAGGGACAGAGTGTGCCCCTTATTTTTTGAGATCAAGGAGAGGACAGCAGTGTTTTCCCCATGTCATATACTGTTGTAATAACTAGGCTACTGGATTTACAGACTACAAAATCCATGTCTGCTCTTTTTTATTCCTGGCAAGCTTACCTCATGGGACACCCCTGAATTCCAAGCCAGCAACCTCAGGAACTGGTCAGCAGTGTGCTCCATATCTCTTTTTTTTTTATAGTTGACAGATGGAATTACTTTAAATGAAAAACTCAAAATTATGTGTTCTAATCAGCTCTGGCGAAGGATTGATTGTGGTGTAATATTTCTCTCCATATGCTTTGTATTTTCTTTGTGGAAGTAGAGAAGACCTGGTAAAATAACACTTCTCATAAGTTCTTCAACGGTGAGTATGCAGTGTTGCAAATTGGCCAATTTGACAGAGGCTCTGGTGGGACATTAGCGGTAACTGTGAGAATGAGCAAAGTACTTTCTCAGCTTCCTTTTTGTTTACTTTGGCTGTAAACTGCTGGTCCAGAAGAAGTCCAAAATGGAACAATTTACCTGCACTATGTTTTCTGAGCAGGACATCTACATTTAAATTCATTCTCCTTCCACCCACTTTTTCTTCATTTTCGGTCTTCCCTGCAACCCCATACAGGATGTCTCTGTTATACAGACATATAAATTTTCCAACCTCTTGAGTGAGGGAGTAACATATGATAAATGACATCATAATAATTATTTTAGGAATCACCTGTCTGTAATAGCTCCATATACAGACTGTGTTTGTTGTCCAGCTACCTGCAGCCTAGCCCCTTTCTTTAAGCAGCAGCAGAGGAACAATATCAGTAATAAGTACTTTACAGCACCTTCTCACTCCTAGTATAATATATAAAAGACTATGAAATAGTTAGGATACACTAATAAGCCATAACACTAGCACCACTTAATAGGTCTGTGGCTAGACAGCTCCATACAACATTAATTTTGCAAATTTTGGGTTTCGTCAGGGTTCGTAAAAGGTGGCTAAACAGTTCACTAACAGTTTTTAGGGTCGCAAAAAGTTTTTTATCACAAAGAAATTTTGAACATGTTCAAAATTTGTTTGCGAATTCATTTTTCTGCAGACGTTTGCAAAACAGTTGTAAGTGTTTAAAAATGGTTGTAACACAGGTCGCTAAAGATATTCTTGGTGTGCCAAGTAGTGAACACAATGCTAGGTAGGGGTTTCTCACCTTTTTTATAAGGTTGGATCCATCAGTCATTTTTTCTTCTTCTTTTACTTCCTTTTCTTTTCTTTTCCACTGCTACAGGATAGCTTCAGCAGCAGCCAGACAAAGCAGCTCTTACCCAAGGGAAGCAGCACGTTGGACTTCTTCCTGACAGAAATCCATTTCCATATTCTGGAAATCCATTCTCTATATTTGGGGAGGGTTTGCTCACTCTTTTTATAGGGTTGGGTGGTTAGATTCCAAGACACCTGACATTCTCCTGGTATTTTATCAGGAGTTGGCAAAATGTCCCAAAGAGTAGCAAAAGAGTGGCAATTAGTTGCTTATCGTTACAAACACCGTCGCTAATGTTCACCAAATGTCTTTCGCAAACACTTCCACAAACATTCAAGCAAATGTTGCTAAATGTCGCAAAATGACAGAGACAAACTCTGATTTTGTCAACCTTTGAAAAACAAGTGATAAATCCAAAATTTGTTGAGTTCATCAGCATTTACTGCTTCATGAGATACAGGCTTAACAATTTCAGCAGTTTGTGCTACAGTAGCTCTTCTGTGGGATCAGATCAGACGTACTAGCCTTCACTCCCAACATGCATCAATGATCCTTGCCATTCATGACACTCTTGCCAGTTCACTGGTTGTCCTTCTTTGAAACACCTTTGAAAGGTACTTACTACTGCATACTAGGAACACCCCGCAAGTTTTCGAGATGACCAGACTTTAATCAGCCATAACAATAAAAAACATGATGGCCATGAACAGGTGAAGTGAATAACACTGATTGTCTCATTTTGGTGACACCTGCCAAGGAGTGGGATGCATTAGGCAGAAAGTGAACAGTCACTTCTCAAAGATGATGTGTTGGAAGCAAGAAAAATAAGCAATGCGTGACTTTGACCTGAGCCACATTGTGATAGCTAAAAGAATAGGTCTATTCAGTTCCAAAACAATCAGTCTTCCTAGTACGCAGTGATAAGTACTTATTGTTGTGTCATTGTAAGACTGGGCATGAGGCAGGAGCTTAACCCTGATGGGGTACCAATCTAACGCAGTGCACTACACAGACACCAATTTACATTAGGGACAATTTAACATGGCCACATTTGCATGTTTTTGAACAAGGAGAGGAAACTGGAGAAATCCTGTGCAGAAACAAGGAAAGCCTGCAATAGTCCTTATGGACAGTAACTCGAGCTCTGTATGGAACCTGGAACTGTATGTCACCCTTGAATAACATGTTGTTTTCATCTCTACTATCAATAATTACACAAAATTTTAAAAGTTACCATTTCTATGAACTGAATGATGTTACTGAGGATGAATCTCCATGACATCTCTGATCCCACTTCTAACGGCTTAGAAAATATTATTTCTAATGAAACTTAAACTGATGTAATGTTTTATTTTGGTATTGCAAGTAATAATGTTTAATGTGCCCTTAGTGTGTGATTCCGTTAAAAGTTAGCTCATGGGATCTCTAAAATGTCAGCTCTAAATAAAGTGAATGCCAAATCAGTAAAATATATCAGTGCTATCTCATCACATTTTAAGTAGAGCAGTAAATCAAGACTTACTCTAAAGCTACAAATCTTCAGTTTGACATTGTCTAAGGCTTTTTCAGCTAAACATAATAAATTTTACGACCTAAACCTAGCAATAAACTTCAATTACAGTTGCAGGTACATGCTCGAATACAGTATAGTGCTCGGTTTAATATTTCCTTAAATATTTGCTATATAAATAAATAACTATTTGGCTGAGAATTTGGAGTCAACTGTGGTGTGAAGCAAGGATGTGTCCTTGCTCCTACTCTGTTTGGAATCTACTTCTCTGTTGTTCACTATGCATTCCATGGCTGTGAGTCTAAATTCGAACATGATCTAATGGCAAACTTTTCAACCTGGCCTGTCTACGGCAATGGCAAGTATTGTTCTAATAAGAGAACTGCTCTTTGCCGATGATGCAGCACTGGTATGCCACAGACAGGGGGATCTCCCAAACCTCATGGATCGCCTTTCTGCCACATGTCAAAAATTCTCTCTGAAGGTCAGTGTGGAGAAGACAGTGTGATGACCCAGGAATCACAGTCTACCACCTCAGTTTTGCTGAATAGCACTCCACGTCAGGAAGTGTTGAATTTGATGTACCTTGGCTCTACTGCTGCATCCAGCCTCAGTCTTGACAAGGAGCTTGACATCCACGTAGGGAAGGCAGAAACGACATTCAGCAGACCGACATCTCGTGCATGGGAAAACAACAAACTGACATTGAGAACAAAAATCCTCATCTACCAAGCATTTGTCATCAGTACTTTGTTGTACGGAGCAGAATCTTGGACAACTTATGCACAACAACTGAGACGCCTTAACAGTTTCCACATGCGCTGCCTCCACGCCATCCTGAGGATCAAATGGCAAGACAAGGTACCAAATTCTGATGTATTGAGAAAGACAGGAATGATGACAGTACCACCCATATTGAAACATTGCAGGCTCAGATGGCTTGGGCATGTGTCAAGGATGGAGGATGGACGTCTCCCAAAAGACATCTTTTACAGTGCGCTTCAAGCAGAGAAAATACCAATTGGGTGTCCGAAATTACGCTTTAAAGATGCCTGCAAGCAAGATATGACTGACTTTAAAATTGACCAAGAAAGCTGGGTCAAGAAAGCTGTCTCACTGGTGACAGAGTCATGATGTCAGCATGGGGCCATACACTGAAAACAGGAAAAATTGCCCATTACAGAGAACGGCTGTCATCCCTGGAAGAAACCATCTGAGCTCAGCTCCACACACTACCTCTGCACCTACTGCAACAGATCCTGCGCATCCAAAATTGGACTCTTCAGTCAAATGGGAACATGCACCAAGATACTGGACCAAAATTGACCTGCTGCATCCACCATCTACTCAGATGAAAGGAGGCCATCATCATTGGGCTGATGTCTGTTCATCTCATTAGCAATTATACCAAAAGGCATAAGAAACCTCAACAATGCATCCACCCTTTCACCAACACTTTAACCCTACAACAGATAGAAAAGCATTATTACCAGAATATTGAGCATGATGGACTATCTGCATTAAATTTCAGGGTAAATTCATAATTGAAGGCATGATCAATTTGCCATGGCGAAAACTGCATTCTGAGCAGACCTTTCAACCCTTTCTAATGTTTTAGACAAAAGGAATGCTTTGAAAATCAGTGTTATTAGATGCCAAGACAGATGCCAGTTGAAAGGTCCACTGATTATACCATGCATTGGTACCAACTGAAAGGGCATCCTAAAGGACAAACTATTAAATCTAACTGTTGTTAATTAAAGAACTCGCACAGCAAGAGATAAAGAAAATGAGTTAATTAGAGCATTAGCAGCCAGTGCCATCTTAGCTACATGACCCATGAGAAATTAGACTTTCAAACCAATTATGCTGTAATCCATACATTTCAACCCAACCTAGGATGCAACACATAAAGCTGAAATTAAATGAGCTGTTTTGTCTTATCGCATTCGATTGAGGATGAGATATTACACTACCACAGGCCCTAAGACCACTAAAGCTAAGCAAAGTCTTCATGTCTGACATTACATAATTGGGATAATGAGGCTTTCTGAACTTGGAAGGATTTTTGAATAAATTATGTAATCACGTAAAGTATAAACTTGAAACACTAAAGGTCTCATTTCTGATTATTAGTTTTGCCCTTTGGTACTCTATCATTATGTTGTCTGACAAATGATTTAACTTTAGACAGCTACACTTGTCCATATCATATGTCATATGTGAGGATTTTTAAAGTTCCTCTGTCCAGCTTCGCCATTTGTTTTGGTACTGTGTTTTGATGAAATCTGCTGACCAGTGGTGGAAAGCAATAGTTTCTTTGTTTTTTTTTTCTCGTGTTTACTGCACCCGGGAAGTCTTTTAAAAGGTTTATTGCTTAGAATTTTTGTTAGCTTCAGGTATAGTAGCTTGTTTGCACTTGGGGGCAGCTGTAGCCTAATGGTTTGGAAAAGCGGCTTTGGGACCGAAAGGAAAAATGTGTGCTGGCTGGGAGTGAGTTGCACCTTCCCTTCCTCCACATTCATGCCTGAAGTGCCCTTGAGCAAGGCACCTAACCCCCAACTGCTCTCAGAGTGTGTGTGTGTGTGTGTGTGTGTGTGTGTGTGTGTGTGTGTGTGTGTGTGTGTGTGTGTCTGTCTGTGGGGGGTAAGAGGGTTATCTTAATTTATAGTCATGCATCTCATTTTGACGATAAATGGAAATAGCAGGTTTCATCAGGAGGCTAATGAAATCCATAGAAAAAAACAAACAAACAAATAGGAAAACCTGCAACCATACATCTTTAGTGTTTAATTTACCAATTCATTATGCAAATATTATTAGTAGATACGACACCGAAATGGCACAATCTGATTGGTCCGCAAGCTTGGGATAATAAGTCATTATTCTGAGTGGATAATACTTAAATGAAAATGACAGACATTCACAGATTGTCACAGACAATTGAGCAATATTGTGGAAAAGTACACCATTAAAATGTTTTTTTTTGTATTTCCTTGTAGTATATACAAAAAGAAAATTCATTCATGTGCAAATAATGAGAAATTCTTGTCTAGTTACAGATGTAATATGTTAATACAGTAGATGGCTGGTTGAATATTTGTTTATTCTATAGATCATAGAGATCATAGAGACTCACCACACACACACACACACACACACACACACACACACACACACACACACACACACAGAGCTCACTACGATCATTCCAGGCAAATGGAAACTATGGGGCTGGTGGGAGAAAGATAGTCTGGGGGCGTTGGGAAGTTTTAGTGGGATTAAAATTTGATTAAAGTTCCACTCCATCACCCAAGTCAGTGCTGTCACGCCTTTCTTTGAATCCGGCGGCTAATTAAATTATTTCAAGAGGAACTAAAGGTAATAATCATCTCTATTTGTGTAGAGCAGACAACAAAAATACTTCTGTCCTAGAGATCATTTTATGACGTCGTATGATTAAACTTTAAAAAAGGGGTCGTGTAATGTTGTTCCCTGGTCTGTTTCGTCATACAGCTGAAATATTCATTGACTTTTTAATCACAGAGATGATCTCAGTATGGGACTTTAGGATGAGAAGGGTGATTATTATTACTCCACTGATGGATTTTTAAGGTTGTGTATTATGGTACTTGTCTATGGGTGTGTAATACATGTGTACTACAGTGTGGTTGAAGGTCTTGCCAATATTTCTGGGTCTTCTTTAAGCCTCCTGCAACATGATACATTTGGACTGTTTTCAGGATATTGCAGGAATGTTATTTCTGCAGTGATATTAATTATTAATTGAGCTACACACCGGAGGTATGTCTGTGAAGCATTTGGATCCGAACACATAGCTGGTAATGGCAATATTTCCATTTCCCGCATGAAAATCAAAATTTTTGGCTCCACAAAATATAGTATAAGCCTGCACAGGTCCATGTGATTTCGGTCAGTAATAACGGAGGAGAAGGACTTTAATTTTTGAAAATGAATCATGATTCTACATCTGGGTCAAAAAGTGAAAAATCTGACCGCGGAGAATTGTTGGTATTGCTGCGTGATATGTCGCCAATTTCCATTCGATTCTGTCCACGCATCTTGGAACAGTTGGACTTTGAATTTTTTTCAGTTATGACATCATAATTCTGTTCCCGATTTGAAAATCCAAAATTGGGCTCAATGGAATTCTAGCTATTGTCCACAAGAACAAATCCGCAAAGTTTCATGTGATTCATGTGATACAGAGGAGTAGGACTTTTATAGCCAACTGTCCACAACAACAACAACAATAACAACAACAACACCAGCAACAGCAAAAGGTGAAAAAGCGAAAAGGTGACAAAAAGTTTGACACCCGATAGGAAATGATGGAATAATTGTTTACGTATCTTCCTGTTTGGTTCCTGGTGGATCTCGAGCCTATTCAGAAAACATTGGGGGTGAAGTGTGAGTACAGACTGGATAGGACACCATTCATCACAAAAGAACTATATGCACACACATGTTTTTGGGATTTTGGAGGAAACAACTGAAGAACAGTTGAAAATCATCTTGGACAGTATTCCGAGTTTGGGATCAAACCAGTGACCTTTGAGTCGAGAGGAAGCAGCGCTACCTGCTGTACCACTATGCTACACGTCTAAATGTTGTTCTGTTATCTGTCAGGATAGTTACTGCATTATCTTGATGTGACTATTTCTACAGTCGCATAAACTAAATCACAAACAACCATGTACCTTGAAACCAGAGACCCTGGTGCTACCAGTTAAAGTCATAGAAACATGCTGGATTGGTTTAGCTAAGTCCATTCTATGAATATCCATTCATTCATTCATCCATCCATCCATTCACTCACTCACTCATTTGCCAAAAATCTTAATTCTATTAGAGTTTCTGGGTGGCTGGAGCCCATCCCAGCCAACTCTGAGCGAAGGCGGAGTACACCCTGAACAGCTCGCCAATGTATCTCAAGGCCAACGTGCACACACAACCATTCACACTCACACTCACATCTATGGGCAATTTGGAACAGCCAATTAGCCTACTGTGCATATCACTGGACTGTCAGGGGAACCGGAGTACCCAGAAGTAAAAAAGCCTAGCAAGCACTGGGTGAACATGCAAACTCAAACCCAGGACCTTCTTGCTGTGAGGCGGACGTGCTAACCTCTCCGCCACCGTGCCGTCCCCTACGAATATTGTTGTCCGGAGAAAAAAAAGTCCCTTTTCCCCACCATGGTAACAGCAGGCTTTAAGGTAAAGTCTGTTGGGATTTTTACACCCGAGCCAACTGGATCATCAGGTCGGAGATTATCCCATTTTCTGTAGCCTGAAGAAGCGACTAGGAGTTTAACTCCTCCTGTATGGGACGCTAGTCTTTCGAAGGTTATCCTCCCAGTATTTATACTGCTGGGTGGACAGAGGTACACTTATGGTTAAGACCTTGCCCAGGAGTCTTAGCACGGTGGGGGACTAACAGAACGCACAACCTCTTGCTCATGATCCCAGCACCCTAACCACTACACCCTGACCCTACCCTAAGTCCAGTACTTCAGTACAAAAAGTGCCTAACTCTGAAAAAACAAACAAAAAAAAAACAACAACAATCAACACATGAGTTGTTTTATTTTTTAAGGATGTGCGTGCTAATTTTGGATGGATTAAATGCAGAGCCTAATTTTTATTATAGGATTAATACAGTGTGTGTGT
>JBCNYH010000010.1:7199123-7210065 GCA_039654325.1 Tandanus tandanus
GAGAGAGAGGGTGTGTGTGTGTGTGTGTGTGTGTGTGTGTGTGTGTGTGTGTGTGTGTGTGTGTGTGTGTGTGTGTTGACCCCTGGATCTCCCAAGACATATGTTTGTTATAAAATTCATAAAAGAGGTATAAACAGAAAAAGCTAATGAGTTTTCATAGAGGAATGGGGGGAGGGGGGTTGATATATAAAACAGACTGATCTGCTGCTATATAATGAATACATGGGTCGGGTGCCATTTTTTTGCAAGATATCGAAGCACAAGCTATAAAAGTCTGCATAATATATCATACATTAATTGTTCTTCAGTGACTGTGCTATTTGGCAGGGACACAGATTAAGCTAATCCCATTAAGGTGAAGGAACTCACCCTGAATGAGAAATTCACATTTATGCAATCATTACCAATCATGGTCTAATCCACCAATTTGAATGATTTGTGGAAGGAAAACATGGAACCTGGAGGAATTTCACATGAACACAGGAGAACAGTAACCCAAGCTCAGAGCTAAACCCAGGACCCTACCAACCGTACCACCTGCATAATACACTGCTCAGTCTAATATTTTGTTGGACATCCTTTAGCCTTGATTACAGTGTCTAATCCCTATGGTTTTGTTGCTTCAGTTGGTCAGGTTGAGGCTCAGCAACATTATGCGGCAATAAAATGACATCAGATGACAACCTGTATGTACTGAATGACCAGGTTATTCCAACAAATATTCCATCGACATTTTCGTCCCTGATGGCACAAATATAAAATTGGGGTGAAAGAGTGGTTCAGGGAGCATGAGGAATCATTTTCACACATGAACTTGCACCACAGAGTCCTGGCCTTAACCGTATTGAAAGTCTTTGGGATGTGCTGGAGAAGACTTTATGGAGTGGTTCAATTTTCCCATCATCATTGCAAGATGTCGGTGAAAAATAAACTCAACTCTGGATGGAAATAAGTGTAGTGATGCGGCTTACGTTTGTTGAAACAATGCCATGGCGAATACTTGCTGTAATCAAGATTAAAGGTGGTTCAAAAAAATAAAATAAAAAAAATACAGTAAAGTGCATAACATTTTTTTGGCCAGGCAGGGAAACATGCCAAGATCCAGTGGTATATTATTAGTTACCTGTTATGACACACAACTGAAATAACATTAGTTAAGTGTTAGCTGTTGTAACACATTAGTGATATTATGAAATGTCTCACTACACTCATGTGTGTTATACTATAATAATAAACCATTATGTGATTGTATTATACTGTAAGGCATACATTTACCAAAAATATACAATAATAGCTGTATAATATTTCATCCAAATAGTGCAGCTTTAGTGTAAAAAGCCCAATGTGGACCCAAGTGATTTCTGTGTCTTTCTATTGCACTCAAACAGCAACAGAGCACTCTAGTGTCCACAATGTGCCAAGTCAATTGTGGCATTTTACAAAAAGGGTGTGTTCAATGCAGCAGTTTCTTTATGTGAACACATTATGTATTTGTGTTTTTAACCATTCTGATTTGGGTCCCAAAATCAACCCCCTCATCCATTCTGTTGGGAGGTGATAACAGCCAGTGTACGTGATTGCTGCGATGGAAGAAAGATGGCTTAGGTGTTTACCTACATGAATGCCATGGCAACAATGAAGACCAACAGGGATCACCCCGAAGCTGGCGGCTAACAAGGCTCTGGTGAAGCATTGATGGGCCTACACAGTCACCCTCTGGGTAGACTGTGGAAGGATAAAGTATAAAGTAAAAAATAGCATTTATTTGGGTTGGTGTGGCCAAAAGTATATGTACACTTGACCATATGTGCTGATAAACATTACAGTATAGATTTAATCCATCTGGTTTGTGATAGTCACTTTTCTCAGAAGACCTTCCACTAGATTTTGGAACATGGCTGTGACACTGTGGAAAAGGTCTGGCATGCATTCAGCATTCCACTTCATCCTAAAGAGGAATTTAGGATAAATGAAGCGGGGTAGAGGTTGGCATAAATGTTATCTCATTATAAGTGTATGTTATGAAATGCCATAAAATATTCCTTCCACTTTATAAACAGTTGAACTTGTAGCTGCCAATTTTCTCCACTAGCTGGCATCATATGCTTAGTTTGAATTTTTTTATTTATTTTTTTTTTTTTAAACAATGATTGCCTATTCATTCGATTGTTCTCAGTTGGTATATTGAAACCAAAATCAGCTGCACTGTTTCAGTTTTAAATGTGTGTGTCCAACAATCCAGCTGGCTCACTCTGTTCCACCAGAAACAATTACAGCACAGTCACCACACAATCACTGCAGAATTTTTTACATACTTCACATTGCTATTGTATCCCACATTGTAAAATTATTATCAGGTTCTTTTGTAAGAATGTCATTCTAATCTAATGCAATCAAATTTTTAGATCAGAGTCAAGCGTGTTAGCATTCTGAAATCCAGAGGACCTGAGAAACTTACACACTAGTGATGTACTGGAAAAGCACGAAGTAATTCACAAATGAAAACACAATTACAGGATAAATTTTAAACAAGGAATAGATAAAAATTAAATTAGCAATGCAATGGCTATGATCGTTAATCACATGGGGGGGGGGGGGTTATGAAATTAAAAAGGACTCATTCAGTTCAATTTCCCTGATGTTTACCTGAAGCAACTTTAAAACTGCGATGTAGAAAATACGCAGTATTATAAAGACCTGTACACCTATAAATATGTAATCAATTGTCAGCCGCACATTTATTAAATCATGCAGATACAGGTCAAGAGCCGCACTTAATATGAAATGTCAGAATGAGGAAAAAATCAGATCAACAACAACAACAACAACAACAACAACAACAACAACAACAATAATAATAATAATAATAATAATAATAATAATAATAGGGCAGCGCAGTGGTTAGCACTTCCGCCTCACAGCAAGAAGGCCTGGGATCGATTCCCGGGTGCGGAGTTTGCATGTTCTCCCCGTGCTTGCGTGAGTTTCCTCCAGGTACTCCGGTTTCCTCCCACAGTCCAAAAACATGCACAGTAGGCCAATTGGCTGTTCCAAATTGCCCCTAGGTGTGAGTGTGAATGTCTGTATGTGTGTTGGCTCTGCAATGGTCTGGCGAGCTGTTCAGGGTGTACCCCGCCCTCGCCTGGAGTCGGCTGAGATGGGCACCAGCCTCCCCACAACCCTAATTAGGATTAAGTGGCTTAGAAAATGAATGGATAATAATAATAATAATAATAATAATAATAATCACAATAATAATAATAATAATAATAATAATAACAATAATAATAATAATAATAATAATAATAATAATAATAATGCCTTTGCTGGAGTCAGCTGGGGACCCCAGATCCCCATGACTCCAATAAAGGATAAAGTCATTCAGAAAATGATATGAAATAATACTAATCCTGTTACTACAGTATTTTCACAGAAAAAAAGTGTCTTTTTGTGTGTAAAAAATACTATATCTATAGAAATTAAAAACTTTATTTAAATAACCATGAAAACATTTATAATTTGTTACATTTTTTATTTTTATTTTACCAAACTGCTTTACCTGTTAAAGCTCACCAGATTATCGCAGGTCGAACGCTAACACACTTGACTCACACCTAATATACCCTAATAAAATAATTTAAGATTCCGATGACTTTGAGCATAGCATGGTTGTTGGTGCCAGATGGCTTGGATTGAGTATTTCAGAAACAGTGTCTAAAGTTTTCTAGTTGTCCTAAAGTTTAAAGGATGGTGAGAAAAACAAAAAACATTGAGTCAGCTGCGGTTCTGCAGATGGAAATACCATTTTGATTAGAGAAGTCAGACGAGAATGGCCATACTGGTTCAAGCTAACAAATAACTACTCTTGACCACATCAGGTTCAACAGGAACCGGAATTTGTGGCTACAGCGGGTGCACATTCACTTAAACTGGACAGCTAAAGACTGTCTAATGAATCTTGATTTCTACTGTGACATGCCGATAGCTTGCTGTGTGTTAGGACTTGTGGGATGCATTTATGAATCATGTTATGCTTGTTTGAAAATAAAACATCTACTTGTGGCCGTACTGCCTGGTGTATTCAAAAAACCACAACGAATTAAAATAGGGCTACATGCCAAGATCCAGTAGTGTACTCACACTTCCTTTAGTGTGGCAAGTAGCTTCAGCTCCTTCAATGCGCACCAACATTAATATTTCCCTCCAAGCACTACATTAGTTTTATGTCTCTTGGAATTGAATGTCTTCTTCCGTTTCTTAGCACTTGATGTCATGCTTTTTATGAATCAGCATTGCACTGCCACTTGGGCCCATCTTGATTCTTCTTGTTTACAAGTTATTGTGCTTGCACAAGTTGGTTCCTCCAGTCATGCGGTCTTGATACTGTATTCAGACACACAGAACCAAAACGATGTAAAACAAATAAGGGTGGTTTTACCAGGAAACTTTTGTATTAAGCGAATATAAACTGATAATAGTTTATACATGACAATGCACCACAACCCACCCATCTATTATCTATATCAGTTATCCGTCAGGGTCATGGATGGGCTAACACAAAGAGAAACAGCTAATCACACTCACATTCACACCTATGGGCAATTTAGAGCAGTCAGTTTACCTAATCTGCAAGGTTCAAACCCACAACCTTCTTGCTGTGAGGCAACAGTGCTAATTACTACACCACCAAGCCACAAAATGCACCATACCATATATTGTTTTAAAGTTTTATCATGGGCATGGGTCCAGTGTACCTCAGTGCCCTCTCCAGTCACCAGAACTGAATCCAATAGAGTAACTTTGGGAGTTGGTAGACCTCGGGAATAAGTGTATAGCTAACTAATCAGCAGCAATTATATGATGCAATAATGTCAACAAGGAATTTTAAAGGAATGTTTTCAATGCCTTGTGAAATCCATGCACTGAATAACTGAATCTCTTCTGAGAGAAAAGGGGGGTCCAACTCATTCTAAAATTGAGTGAAGACCAGTATGAAAATGTGAGGCAGGAGAACCTGGGTGGTAGATTTTCTTCAGTTTGGGAATTGTGTTATTTTAAACTTCTCGGCTTTTGGAAGCGAGTTTCTTCTTTTATTAGAATTTGCACGTCCAGGTTAAATTATTCCTCTGAAAAATATCCAGTCATGTGAAATTGCTAGGATATTATTTTACCAATGGAAAAACCTCAAAATACCTTTGCCAAAACTTTACCAAGATATTTAGGTTGTCTTTTAAGTTCGCCATTGTGTTCACAAACCCAAGGACTGCAAGTCTTCAAAGATGAATAGAAAATAACTTCTGTACTTCATCATGAGTTTACACTGGCGTCCGAGTAGGGGTAAAACTATCATTTATTATAGAATATCCATCTGTCATTTAGCCATCAACAGCATGGACAGGAAGAAAAACTGCAAAATTAGTTTAATTATCACTTAATATATTTAGTATAAACTCAGTCATGAGAATAAAGCACTCTATGACTCATTTTGTTAGCAGTGAACTGTGGAGTTTGAGAGAAAAGTGAACAAACAGAATTATTAAAGTCAAAACAGTGCAAAATAGGGTGATTTTCTGGGTTTTTTTATCTTGTTTTGTTTTGTTTTGGGGTTTTTTACATTTACATTTATACACTGCTTGGCCAAATTGCACACACGAATATGTTGATGTTCTGCCTTTAGCTTTGCTTACAGCATGTAATCATCATGCCATTGTTTCAACAAACCAAAGCAACATAACATTTATTTCCATCCAGTGTTGGGTTCATCAGGGTCTTGAATTGCTGAGGAAAAAATTGAATCACTCCATAAACTCTTCTCCAGCACATCCCGAAAACTTTTAATAGGGTTAAGGTCATGCCATCAGGGAAGAAAAAGTCTATTGATGTGCTAACCTGTTCAATCAGTACATTCAGGTCATCAAACGACTTCATTTTATTGCCATATTAATGTTGCTGAGCCTCGACCTGACCAACTGGTGCAACAATGCCATGCTGTGATCAAGGCTAAATGCATTCCATGAAAATATTAGAGTGTACTTTTTTCTTTTTTTTTTTGACCAGGCAGTGTACTTACCTAACAAATCAGTTATTGGACAAAATCAGAATCGGAATACTTTATTGATCCCGTAGGAATTTGTGTGAACACAGTTGCTCGATTCCAATTATAACATAAAAGATAAGTTGTGCTTATTTAAAGTTTATTTATTTAAAGTTATGCAAACTTAAAAAACTACAGTATAATTGTTTTTGTTTTTTTAATCTGTCAGCAGTATTTTGCTGTTTCTTTGATGGGACACAATTTCATTAATTCATTTATTTTCTAAGCCACTTAATCCTAATTAGGGTCACAGGGAGGCTGGCACCCATCTCAGCCAACTCTGGGAGAGGGCAGGGTACACTCTGGACAGCTCGCCAGGCCATCGCAGGGAACACAATTTTTTGATGCTAAAACAATTTAGTTTTGTGATTTCCTGAAGTCCAAGTGCCTGTTCAGTTCAGTGCCGGGGTCAGTTTCCTGCTAACAGTGTCTTAGTCATTTTACAAAGAGTCGATAGGTATACCTTATGTCAGAGCCACAGCCTGTTTCTGAAGCTTATTGGTCTCTCTCTCTTAGCAATCATTGCACCACTCATAGAAATAGACTTACGGAGAATGGGCACGCTCGCTTTCCGCTGTGTAGTGCTGTACGCAAATTCGGCCGATATATAGGCTCAGAGCACTGAATCCTTGGTAATATGTAAACAAAGAGGAAGCATCACTGTGTTTTGTTAGAAATACTTGTAATTAATAATTCACATAAAGCAAGGAAATGGTGACAGCGTTTTCCCATGTAATTTTGAGAACAAAGAAAACAATAACATAAAAATAACATAAAATGAACGTAATTAACTGGAGCATATAGTGATAAATTAACATCTATAAGGTAAAAATTTACAGTAGGTAAATATTACACTAAACATCTATGAACAGCTGTAAGTGTACATACATTCAATATTCAATGACCTTTGAACAGAATTGTTTTATTTAATTTATGGCGCACTGATAGACTTTGATGTCGCTGTGAATATACCTTAGCAATGTGGTGCTGCCTAAGGTTATAGTACACAGTTACCAGCAGTTCAATGAGTGCAAAAAAATGATTGTCAATACCATCTTGGGTACTGACAATGTGCTGTCCCAATGCGAAGGGATCGCATGCACCATGCTGTGCCTTCAACATGTACATGATCTGTTTTTGAACAAATAGCACGAACAGAATGCACGGTCATGAGCTGCCATCTGGCTCTTTCAGCACCCAGGAGTATAGTGAATGTGCCCGAAGAAGGGATGACGAGACCACCCCTATTTCGGAGCACCAAGAGATGGTACATGCTCTCACTTCGCTTTGGGACTTCTGATATATTATTATCCAGACACACATCGGTTATGAACATGGACCAGAAATCATACCCTTGGCCATGTCAGGCATAACCACTGATAAATACAGCTCCAGTTCTCCGATTCCCAGCTTATATTAGTTGATAAATTATCTATTTTCAAATTATCAATCACCTACAATTATGGCAAAGTGTGAATTATTACCTGTGAAATGTTATTCCACGTTCCCTCGTTGTTTTGTTTCTCTCGTTGTTTTGTTCCTCTCGTTGTTGCACCCAAACACAGTGCACCTGTCCAGGATTTTGCTGCTGCTACTACTCTGAGGCAATATGGCGGCCAAATTGGCATACCGAAATCTGATTGTGTCCAGTCTCCTTGATATACGTTTATGGCACCACTCCCAATTACATGACCTTAAACACATGATTTTGTCACATGCTCAGCACACCTGGCCTCCAGCTGATTACCTGCAGGACTGTGTTTCTGTTGCCTCATTGCTAGGTGTTGCATTTGTTCCTGTCACTTTGTGTCTTAGCTCTTGGCTCGTGTTTCTTGTTTCTGTTTTGCCCAGAGTCTCCTATGGTGCTTTTTGCTTTTGCTTTTAGTTCTGACTTGTTTTACTTTGTATGATTGTTTGTTTTCCTTTTTAATTATTTATTAAAGTTAAGTTGTGTATTTTTGCACATGTGTCTGGCTCAACCCCAAAGTGTGACACCTTACTAAAGTTATTTACATTTTGACATTTTGATATCAATTAAGATGTTGCTATAGGGATAGCGTCTACATGTGACATATTGATTGACATCAATTCACTGAGAATTGATTATTTCTGCTTGGCTATGTTGTAAGAGAAGTGCTGTTCAAACACTGCAGGAATACTTTTTTGGCGAGAATTTTAGAATGGGTGCATGAATCTAACTTAGACTTTAGTATCATGGCTTGTCCTGTACACATCAACTACCTCTATGAAGATCTGTACATCATACAATCACAAAGCTGCCAACAGCTGGTGTTAAACTTTGCTGCCGAGTGAGATGAAACTTCTTATTTCACACTTGAGACATCATCATAGTAAAATTCCCTTTAGTATACGGCACATTGGTACAATTAGATAAAATATTGCCCTTTCTTTCCAGTCCTACAGGTGGCACACACTAAATTATTTACATATTATTAGGCAGTACAGCATCCTGTGTGGTAGGAGCAAATTATTTGCCGATAAAAATTAACAAACTTTTTTTTTTTTTTTTACAAGGTTTTAAAATTGTAATATACAGATTTAAGCACTGCCTGAAAGCTGAGCTCCCGACAGATGTCTCTTGATAGGTGTCTGAGCCTGGGTTTGATTTTTACTGCCTTTCTGATTACTGTGTTCATTTGTATCACCTGTTTTATTAGTTGAAGTAGTGTTCGTTGTTTCTAGTCATGCAAATCAGCAATACATAACAGCCTATGAACAATATCATCAATTCGGTGACATGGAAACCTTATTGGGTTTACTGTAGTAGGCACGCGCAAACAGAGGACTGGATATGGGACAACTATCTAAGCCATGTTCCATGACTATGATGCTCTGTTTGGGAGTTCCACTAACAAAAAAATAGCAGGAAAATGTGTAATATCAAATAGAGGTTATTATATAATCGCTTAGCTATAGATGTTTTGGAAAACACCTCCTTACAGCTTAAAGTATAACTTACAAATATTGTAGCATAAGAAGGCTTCAGGAAACCCAAAGGACAAATAACATATTATTACCTGGAAAGGCGAGCTTTTGATGTTACCCTTGTTATTTTTTAAAGCCTTGTTTTGCACAACAATCAGACCTACAGATGCCATTGTCTACACTATAAGAAGCCTGTTATCCTAAACAATTATGTGTAGTACTAAAAATTCAGAGCACACCATGTTGATAGGTGTCAAAGGCTGATGTTATAAGAGTGGCATGGCTCCTTTAAGGAGAAAATTAATAAATCTGTTTCCCCAGCAGTCTCTGAATTTGGTCTGAAGCTAAAGAAAGTCTTCTGTTCACCACCTTTCACTGGCTGATTTCCATGTCCATTTGTATCACCTGTCTTGTTAGTTAAATTATCCGTTTAATAACATTTATAACATTTAACGGAGTTAATGTTTCTTCTTGCTGCAAAGATTGTTTGTGTGTTGGGGGTGGGGGTGGTGACGAGTCCAAAGGACTGATTACATCATCACACAGGGTACCAATCAAGGGACAGCAATGACAACTCACTGATAGTGGGGCTTGAACCCCCAACCTTCGGATCAGTGATCCAGCACCCTACTACCGGGCCACCACTGCTGCAGTAATATGATAAGATTAAATTCTGGAAGCTATATGGGATGATTAAACCATTATCAATATGTAGATATGGAATGCAAATGTTACTATCATGGTTTGGTTCTACATCAGCATTAGAGTTACTACGAATCAATTATATAGTACAATTATATTATATTACCACGGATGAATTATATGATAATCATTATACGAATGAAATCGTATAAGTTTGTATTGATTCTTAATAAATCTAAGGGGATGCTGATGTGGAACTAACCCATGGATGTAATATTCCTTCTGCAGCATAGAACAGCCATCAGTTTTCATTTGCCTCCCATATCTACATATTGATTAATCATCCCATCTAGCTTACAGAATTTAACTTTATCATATTACTGCAATTTGGTATATAATTATAATCTGTGAATAACGTGGCAGGGTATACCAAAAACTGCTGAGAAGATGTATTCAAATGTACGAAAGAGCAATTAGATGAAGTCATTGCTGGCTTTCCTATGCTATTATGCATCAAAACTGACAAATCACAGAAGATTGTTCATTGGTAAGGTCACTGTGGCTGGTTGCTTGGTCTGACTTCATAATGACTGACATGAAATGTATGAGGTTCAGTGAGAATTTGACAGAAAATTTTAGTATATGATATTTCTCCTAGCAGTACTGCTTGCGGTGCCCACTGTCAGGTCATTTCGCACCATATTTCCTTGGCCCCTTGTGTTTTGACAACGTTCCAAAGCACAGCTTGGCTGACTGAAGGTCAGCAGGCCATTTTTACTGAGCCATACTGGAATTAGTAGGGCAAATGTTTGCTCTGGCAAGGAAGAAAATATTCACAGCTATATTTTAGGCCTCTGTTGCTGACAACCTATCTAATTCTTGGTAATTATAATTTAAGGGAAAAATAAATAACACTAAAAGATCAGTATCACGCAGAAATGTTTACAAAATAAATAGGCACTTAGCCAATTAAGAAGGCTTGTGTTTGTATGTATGGATATGCGTATGAATGCACAGTCTCGGATTTAAAGTGGGCATGCTTTCATATGTGGCAAAGTAGCAAAAGCATGCATCAGTGTAAGGAGCTAGACAGACAATCTCTTTGTTTTGGACGTGTTAGTACCTGTTAGTCTTGGGATGAATTGATTCCAAAAACAATGTGGGATGTAAGCTCTAGTCCTCTGCTTTTTCTCTCGGATTTAAAACAACAGCCTCTCTGGCTCGGTGCAGGATTCAGTGGCCAACGCATATATATATATA
>JBCNYH010000010.1:7211987-7226879 GCA_039654325.1 Tandanus tandanus
ATATATAAAACATATAATGCTTTAAATACAGTAATACACAGTGGGATGTGTATTGTCATTTATGTATATGGTGATGCTGGCATTCCAGCTGTTTACTGCTACTGATTGCCACATGACCCCAAAGCATAGATCCACTCTAATGCTTACTATGTGCAAGATATTCTTTTCATCACATGCTGCTCGTGCCAAATATACACATGGTGGCTGTGGCCGAAGAGTTCATCAGTCCACAGTACTCATTTCTAATACGGATCTGGTGTTTCTAGATATTGCTTTGCTTTATTCAGACATTCACTTTTGGAATGAGGCCAGAGGTCCCTATTCAGAGTGCCTGGTCTTTCTGATGATTCATGCGCACAGATATATTAATACTAACAATGCTACACAAGCAATACTTCTGTATTAGCTAAAACTTTCTGCAGGTCCTTGCTCTCATTTGGGAGTTTTGCTTTGCTTTTCTTGCCAGAATAAAGACATGCATCTTGGTCTTTCATATCTTGCCTTGATATCCACAGTTCTCTTTAACTCCATATATTATTGACATTTCATTCATTTACTCATTCATTTATTTGCCAAACCGCTTACTTCTATTGGGGTTGCAAGGAGGCTGGATCCTATCTCAGCCGAGTCTAGGCGAAGGCGGGGTACACCCTGAACAGCTCAACAATCCATTGCAGAGCCAACACACATACAACCATTTACACTCACACTCACACCTCGGGGCAATTTGGAACAGTCAATTAAATTAATGTGCATGCCTTTAGACTGTGGGAGGAAGCCCATGCAAACAAGGGAAGAACATGCAAGCTCCACACAAAAATGACAGAACCTTCTTTCTGTGAGGCAGACATGCTAACCACTACACCACCGTGCCCCCCTTAATGACATTTTAGACAGTGAAAAATGTCTTCATCTGCTTTTATGACTTCATCTATAGGCTATATCAGTTAGCTTCATTTTCAGATTCTTAGTAAATTGCTTTGTGGAACTCATGGTTGTTGAGTGTTTCAGAAAAAATTTATTTGTTATTCGTAATGACCATTCTTGACCTTCCTAAAGAGACAGTGAAGATCTCAGATCTCAAGAATACCAACACTTTTTTTTAATTTAGGGTATACTATGTTTTGAACGCAAGCCACCAATTCAAATAACTACAGCAACATCACAGGATTGGAAAACATGCCTTGTTCCTTCACATGTGGTTCACAAACCAATCAGAATGGTTCGATTCAATTCCATAGTGAAATCAGGCTGAATCCAGATGTTACTATGAAATTTAGTAAGGCTAAAGTAGCAGATGGAGAAGTAAAGTGTCCAGACAGCAATGGAAGCCCTGACTTATCACACTGAATTAAGAACAATAGGGAAAGCGATAAAGTGTGAATTGAGACTTGGTTCGTTTCTGCTCTAATTCGCAGTGCTCTGTGTGCACCATGAAACCAGTATGGGAGAATGGTTTGTCCTCGGTTCGTTTCTGCTCTAATTCGCAGTGCTCTGTGTGCACCATGAAACCAGTATGGGAGAATGGTTTGTCCTCCATGGACTGGCGCTGTTCCACACTCTGCCAGTTCTCTGCACAAAGGCTTTCCTGTAACAATAGACAGCCTTGAAGCCCAGAAGCTTTCCACTCACTGCCCACTGTTTCTCTTTTCAGACACTTAATCCCTGATTGAGTGTTTGGAATCTTGAACTGTGTAATGAACTGATAGTCCTCAGAGAGGTACTGGAAGTGCTTAATGATTGAGTTACAGAATACAAAGCAATTCTTGGGTCAGGAGAAGTATTTGTTTCATGTTTCTCAGATAAACGTGATGGTGAATAGGTCGAACATCAAATGAATGCTAGGTAATGTATGCTAATTCTGGCATTAATTGGTGAAAAGTCTGTTTGAGAGGTCAGCAAGAATGACCCACAGCATGACAAAGCTTGTTCTAAGCTAAATATTCTCTTTCCTCTAAACTAATTCATCTTGAGCTGAAACTAGATCGTCAGTCATAGAAACTAGGCCTTACGTAAAGGAAGCTTGTCTTGGATCATTGAACATCACAGGGTTCATGCCTAGTCGCAGCTGGGCTTGAGAATGAAATATATACACTTGGGGAAGTTTTGCCCCAAGTGGCTGGCCTGGGATTGTTGGAATGCCCAGCCATGCTGAAATGGACACCTGCTGACAGACAGATAGGTAGGCATCTCACTACAAACCAAGCATTCCTTGAAAAGAAGGGCCAAAAGGTTCCTTTCTTTCCAGCCATTGACCCCCCACCAAACTTTGCTTGGCAAACCCCCAAAACAGTGCTGCAACATTCCCTACAGGGGCAAATTAGAACAGAAAAAGTTGAGTGGAGCCACTAACATCTTTCTTATTCATCTGCACAGGATGAGTTGGCAATCTGACACAATGTTTTCGTACCGTACAGCATACATGTGTATTTGAGGGCTTAGGTTAAATCTCTCCTTAAGATTCTGCAAGGGATAAACCATGATGAGGCATTCAGTTATTGGAATATAATCAGTAAGGGGATGTTGGTACAGAATATGGCCCATTAGTTCCCCCAAAGTTTCCAATAACCACACACCTGGCATGATATAGTCCTCTTGTAATACATCAACATAATTCATTAATTTATTAATTTGCCAAACTGCTTAATACTTGGGTAGTAGGGAGGCTGGACAAGTGAAAATCTCACGAAGCAGGATACACCTTGAACAGTTCGCCAGTCCATCACAGGGCCAACACACAACCATTCACATTCACACCTAGGGGCAATTTGGAATAGCCAAGTAGTCTAATTTGTATGTCTTGGGACTGTGGGAGGAAACCAGAATACAAAACTTGCAAACTCCACACAAAAAAACACCCTACAAAGCCTGGGACTCGACCTAGGACCTTCGCCGTAAAGCAGACATGATAACCAATACACCATTGTGCCACATTATGTTTGTGAAATGTCCATAAAACAGGTAATGGCTATTATTTAAACACTCATTCTTTTACCAACCATGCTCTATTCTTCCAGTCTGAAATTAATAAGATAAAACCTGCAGATTGTCAAGTTATCTAGGCACCACAAGGTCCTCCATCTTGAGGACTTTCCTGTGTCTGAAAACTTAGTCAAACAGTCTCTGACTGTTACAAAAGTACTTTTAAGGTGAACTGTGCAGTTCACCTTACACCACACAAGTCACTGGGCTTGTTGGTACTCTAGATATGATATCAATATTATTAATATAATTATGTGACTTGCCTTAGCATCAGAAATACTCTTCGAGCTATGCTGGTATAGAAAAGTAACCAACAAGTTCTGAACAATCAGAATCATGGATTCAACACCACTGGGATACAAATAAACATAATTTTCATTGCTTTCAGTGAACAACAGGGACATTGCCCTGTTTCCTACAACCTTCCCAGTCCTTTGCCCTATGACCACTCTGCTGTAAACATCCTTCCTCTGCTTCCTGAAGAATTCCAAGTGAAACGTTCATGACCTGATCATTCTGGATTTTTATAAACCTGAAAGCATATTCAAAGCTTTACATACTGCTCAAAGGACTTTTTGTATGTGTCAAACTATTAAGAAGCAAATATGTCGGGTCATGCTAAATATTTTTTATTAAAAACAGCTGGACTTGTTTAAAATAACAATTATTCGCCAAAGGAAAAGTGGATATTGCTGAGACGGAAATAATTCTTGGTAAACTGCTGTTTTTCATGACCCCTCTGTATCTTGTATAACAGACAAACTGTTTATTGTACTTAGGGTGGACCTTAAGAGTTTGCCTCAACTAATTCTACAGCTTTGTACAAGCTTTCCTTGACTGTGGGTCAGGGATTTTTATACACTCTTGGATGAATTTCTTAAGACTTACTTAATGCATTTAAAAATAAGTGAATGACTGTTAAAAAAGGATCAGTGATGGCCTTGATAGATATGAGGCTTGCTTTGGTGTAGTCTCCTCCACTGTGGCTTCTTGCACAAAGGTAAAATTTTCATAGACACTCATTGACTTCATTTTCTGAAATTCTTTATCATTTATTAGGACCGCAAGGAGGCTGGAGCCCACCCCAGCCGACTCCAGGTGAAGGCAGTGTACACCCTGAACAGCTCGACAGACCATCACAGGGTAACAGACCCACAACAGTTCACTCTCACACTCACATCTAGGGGCAATCGAGAATATCTAATTAACATATCAAATTAATATCATATCTTTGGACTGTGGGAAGAAAACGAAAAGGAAACCCATACGATTACAGAGAGAACATGCAAACTTCACACAGAAACACCCTCATCGGGGACTGGACTCAAACCCAAGACCTTTTCCCCGACACTCCTTTAACATTATCTTGTATTTCTTATTGAATTTCATCCTGCTGTGCCAATCACTTTAGGTAAACAGCAAAGTCATCATTATCATCATTTTCTGAACCACTTAATCCTAATTAGGATTGCGGGGAGGCTGGCGCCCATCTCAGCTGACTCTGGGTGTGGGCAGAGTACACCCTGAACAGCTAGCCAGGCCATCGCAGGACTGAAACACTCTGACGGCACTGCAGCCTACTCTTTACGAAAGTCAGCAATGGTTCTTTTACATGCCTCTCACCATAGACAGTGAGAGACATGGCTGGCCTTTGATAACCCAGTTAGCTGCACTGGGGGGACAGCAGTGACAACCCGGTGACAGTGGGACTTGAACCCCCGACCTTGGGATCAGTAACCCAGCACCCAACCACCGGGCCACCACTGCGCCCGAAACAGCAAAGTGAAACATAAATATTGTCAAAGATATACTTTTATTTTACTATTTGTAACAGTTTGTTGACATTATCTCAATCAAGGTTTTAAAATATAAGTGGTTTCTTACTTGTCATATTGCATAGCTTTCTTCATAGTGTTTAGGACAGCATTCTGTTGAACTGTAGGATTTCAGAATCGGCGACCGTAACCAGCCCTGAATTTTTGCCTGCTGTTTACATTCAAGCATTAAAACAAGTCTGCAGGGTCAATAATAAGCAATTATTGAATGAGCTGAACTGTGATATTTAGAATCCTGGTTTGCCTAAAACTTCCTAAAATTAAACAAAACCGAAATCCTCCTTATTGGCACCAAATCCACATTATCCATAGAAAAGTTGACAGTTTCTCCCTCACGACTGACAGCTCCTCAGTGTCCCCTTCCTCTCAGGTTGAGAGTTTGGGTGTCGACATCCTCAACAGCACGCTATCATTGCAATCCCACATTAATAACATCACTGGGTCTGCATATTTCCACCTATGAAGCATTAATCGACTCCACCCCTCCCTTACCCCATACTGCCTCCATCCATGTTTACAGCCTTGTTACCTCCGCTGTTGATTATTGTAACTCTCTTCTCTTTGGCCTGCCACAAAAGTCCCTCCATAAGCTCCAATGGGTTCAAAACTCTGCAGCCTGTATTATCACAAAAAACGCCTCATACCATTACATCACCCCCATCCTACAACAACTTTACTGGCTCCCGGTCCAGCAAGGAATTATATTCAACCTTCTTTACACCTTCAAGGCCACCCACAACCTCCATCTCTGTCCACCCTCTTTCGCATCGCCATTCCAGCCCGCTCCCTCAGATCCTCCTCCTCCATCCATCCATCCTGGATGCCTTTGCACCATGGGGAGCAGAGCATTCAGATGCTCTGAACATCCACTCCCCCCCCCCCCAAGCCCTTGTACTCTCTGCCATCAGACATAAAAAATACTGACTCTCTTTCCACCTTTAAATCCAGACTCAAAATCTACCTGTACAAGATCACCTACTCACTATAACCGTTGTTACTGCAAGTACACAATCCTACATTTGTTTTATTGGTATGTTGATTTTATCTATTGCTGATTTATTAATTGTCTATAATGTTCAGTGTCTTTGAGTGTCTAGAAAGGTGCTTATAAATAAACTGTATTATTATTATTAATATTATTATTATTATAATAATAATAATTATTAATAATAATAATAATAACAATCATTCATTAGAGGTGGTAAGATAATTTTATAATTGTTTTATTATTCACTTTAAATATTTTTACTATATTTAGTATTACATCAGCCATAGGCATCAGCTCTTCTTCCTTTTTGCTCTCAGCTGATGCCTATGTCTGATGCAATGTTAGCTGTATGTAAATAAAGTGAAGTTAAGTATTTGAATGGGTCCTTTTCTTCATAATACAAGACAGTTACTTTACTATTTTGCTAGCATCAGTGTGAACTATGATGTTAACATGCTATACAGTTAGCGCCATTCCGATTCATCCCTGACATAAAAAGCATTAAAATATGGAATTAATGCACTTGCTCGTAAGATCATTTTTTTCTAGAATTAGAACCCCTTTTTACCAAACACGTAATTCAAATTAAAATTTTCAGGAAATCTTCAATGTGGGCAGTCACTTTCTCACTGGTACAACGAGTGTAACCGGTGTCCTCTGAGTTGTGTTGATATTTTTTATTAAGGAGACCACACCGTTGTCATTCCAATTATCAATTTTATTGTGGTGCTGACACTGACAAAGACATGAAAATAAAAGTGACTCCTTCACGACCACTTCCTCCCAAGTGACATGTGGCAAAGAGGAAGTGATTAGGCTGGACTGGTCAGGTTTATATGGTGGGTACACAGGGTTCCCCAGATCAGAAAGCAAGGGCATAAGGTCAACCCAGACTCCACCCAAAGAACATTTCTTTGTCAGGTAAAGCAATTAAATAAATAAAAAGAAATAACATTTTGTGTAATTATACAAAACACAACCCGTATTACATATAACTTGACCTTTGTTACAGTCATCCCCCTAGAATTACACAAAGTCCTGGGCAGTATAACAAAACACATTTCCAACACACTGGCCTAATTTGAACAAAAACAACTGCATTCAGATATATAATCTTCCCAACAAAGGGATAAGAGATTAAGAGATTCACTCGGCACCTAGCGAAACTCAAGATACTCTACAGACAGAATGAGGTGCCTTATACCACACATATACAGGCCGACAATGTGTTCCCATAACAAAAAAGAAAATAACAGGGTTATGCAGATTATTATTTTTCAGATAACAGATAACAATTCGAGAGACCTTAAGGGAACAGACAAACAAAGTACAACAAAATATATTTTCAACATTCAATCCCTCAAATGAAGATGAATGATACACATCACACATCAGTAACAGCATGGGAACAAAGTCTAACAAAGACTCAAGCTGTGTCATGGAATCAATCAGACGACACACAGGTTTAATGATTCTACCAAACCGCGAGGTGAGTTCACCCTCAGCCTTCGGTTTCGGAGATAGGTCTGGGAGGACAGGATGAACTTGTGGGGGGTCTATGAGACCAGTGGGAACAGTTAAACCCTGAAAGGCCAGAGAGGGGAATGTGAACTGTCCCGTCCAGAGGTCTCATCAACAGAGTACTGCTCATGATGTTTATCAGCAACCCACGAAGCAGTGCATCCATCATCCCATCCACAAAGACTTAAGAGGGAGCCAGCAAGGGAAGGTTCAGCTGTGGCAGCAGCAGTGTCCAGACCAGGCACTTCAGTACTGTGCCATTCAGTTAAAGAAGGGCCATTAGTAACACTAGGGGCAGGTGTGTCTGGATAGTCAGACAGCGGAACAGTATCATCACCCAAGGTGTCATTCAGGGGCAGGAAATTGACCTGGAGCAGCAAGTTCCGATGGACAACATGTTCATGTCCCTCCTGATCCCTGATACGGTAGATATGTAAAACAAGTTTTGCAGCCACAACAGTGTAAACCATGGGCTTCCATTTATCAGAGAGCTTGCGCTTTCCTGTGACATCTTTGTTCGCCAATAATACCTGATCCATGACAGACAGAGGTTGACCTTTGACCCGCTTGTTATACTGGCCATACTGGTGTTTCTGCTCGGCTGTGCAGTTCTTCTGAGCTAGAATCATGGCACAGTGCAAATCTTCCAAAAGCGATTTCACATAATTGTCATAGTCACACACATTCACATCTCGTATTTCACTCTTGAACATGAGGCCAACTGGCAGTCTAGGGACCCTCCCAAACATCAAATATAAAGTCGCGAACCCTGTGGACTCATGGACAGTGCAATTGTATACAAAGTTCATGGTCTGGATCATTTGTGGCCATTTCTGCTTGGATCGTGGGGGCAGTGACCTCAACATGTTACCCAGAGTGTGATTAAACCTCTCTGTACACCATTTCCCATAGGATGATATGGTGATGTGTGCGAGTTGGCAACCCCTGACAGCTTCAAGAGCTCTGCAATCAACTCACTCTCGAAATTTGCTTCTTGGTCAGAGTGCATGCGCTGAGGAAAGTATAAATACAGAAAAAGTTGTTCCACAGTATCTTGGCTAGGCTTGGCTCTTGACAGGAGAAAGCATGTGCAAGTCTGGTGAAGTGAGCAGTAATCACCAGAACATCGACAGAGCTGTTGTTTATATCCTCAGCTAACCAAAAATACACACACCCAAATTCTAGTGGAGCAGAGGTTTTGATGCTCTCTAGTGGGGCTCTGGCAGATGGTTCAGGGGTTTTACTGAGGACACATCTGGAATAGCACCTGACATGATTGCGCATGTCTCTCTCCATGACATGCCAGAAAAAGCACTGGCGAGCGAGAGAAAGCGTGCGGGGCTGGCCCTGGTGACTAGCATGGTCATGAACACCAGACAGGGCATCTGCTTTAAGCAAATCAGGTACAACAAACTGAAACCTATTCTGTTTGATTAAAGGATCCTTTGTGACCATAATGATTGATTAAGGACTATTAATTTTCCCCATTGTTTAAGGACTCTCAGAGTCAGCTGACTTTCATTGCAGCGTTCATGTCTGGAGGGCCTGTGCTTCCTCTCAACATAGTAAATGACCCTTGAGAGAACCAAATCTCGCTGCTGATGCAACTGAAGGTCAGTAAGAGACAAAGAAGGCAACATGTCTTGACCAGGTGGTGTCAAAGTACTAAGGTGATCAGAAAGGGAGACTGCACGCTGTCTGGTGGCAGTGTGCAGTCTCCCTTGCTGATCACCTTAGTACTTTGACACCACCTGATCAAGACATGTTGCCTTCTTTGTCTCTTACTGACCTTCAGTTGTCTGAGGTGGTGGGCTCCAAGACGGCAAACACCAAGCTGGAGAGCGAGCTGATGCAGGAGCGGGAGAACCTCGTGGACCTGCAGAAGGTGTTGTGTGACGAGAGGAAGCTGATGTCCACCATGGACATGGAGCACCAGAGCCAGCTGGTGGAGATCAAGCAGAGACACTAGAAAAAGGTTCCATATCTTTTGAATCAATTACAAAACAAACCCCCAGAGGAAGAAGAGAAAGAAAAACACGAGACTTCGAAGAGGGAGAAAGAGCTGCTGCAGCGCTTAAAGTTTCAGGAGGAGGAGCTTGAGAAGCTGCGAGAACTTACTGAACAAATCCAGAAACTCCTCATAGAAACTGAACAATACAAGCAGAAATTACTTCTGACTCAACTGATGAGCGCGAAGAAAGCGCTGCCGACATTAAACAAATCACCAAAGACACTGATCATCATCCGCATGAAAGATGCTGGGTTGTTGCATAGACCCTGGGGGAGCCTGTTGCACTCATAAAGGCCCAAGGGTGTTGTGAAGGCCATGTACCGCCTGTTAGCCTCATGGAGGGGGATGTTGTAAAACCCCAATGTGAGGTCCGTGGTACTAAAAAAGGCGTTTCCCCCAAGGGCAGTAAGACAATCAGCCTGATGGGGCAGCGGATAAGCATCCTTGACGGTCTTGGCATTAAGCCAGCATAAATCATTGCAGATCCTTAAATCGTCTGATTTCTTCCATACCAAGACAAGCGGTGAAGCATATTCACTGACGAACTTACTGATAACTCCTTTCAGCTTCATCTCGGACACCTCTCTCAGTTTATGATAATGTGCTGGCGGGATACGGCGATAAAGTAGCTGAAAGGGGTGGTCATCAGTAAGGTGAATACGATGAAAATAGTCCTTTGCTTCCCCACAATCCAGCTTGTCCTTGGAAAAGACATCTTGATAATTAAGCACAAGATTAGCTAGCCACTCTTTCCATTTGTGTGAAACCTCACAGCCCTCAAATTTAATGTCAGCCAAGCCATAGGCTTTTAGTCACTGAGAGGGGGTGGAGGCGGCATCAGAGGTGGAGGCATGGTCAAAAACCTGACCAGACTGAGCTGTACTCACACCCTGGGAGAGTGGGAGATCCTCCACAGCAACACATCGGTAAACATCTGCTACCTTAGCATTTCGGCGCAGTTTAACAGAACTCATAGTCGGGTTAAGAATCTTCATTGGCACCCATCGGTCACCCCTCATGGATGCTACAACCTGACCGACAATGATGTCTCTAGATGCACAGTGGGAAGAGGTGGGCTCCACAATGGTAGTGCTCCCAGGTGAGACAGGGGCGTTGCCAGGTAATTTTCCCCACACCAGATAATCTTGTTTGGGAGCAAGGGTGACAGCCTGGTGCAGCCTAACCGCGTGCCAATTTTCTCAGGCAGTTCAGAGCCAGATCAATGGGTGACACAGCTGAGTAACTGAAGGAACTACTCACACTCAGTATCCAAAGTATTTGAGCAAATAAGCTCATATTACTTCTCATCTGATCTCAGCCTCTGTATCAGTGGCTTGATAACATTACTTCCAATAACAAGTTCATTTCTCTGCCTTGGGACAAGGAAAGCTGCCACAATAAACTTTGATCCATAAATCTCAATGTTCAAATCATAAATGCAACTGGGTTGTGTTGTAAGGCCACCACAACCTACAAGAACCACCTTCTCAGGCACAGGTTGAGGACTCAAGAGAACACCAGCGGCTTTAAGCTTGGACTCCACCTCCATACGCGTGCACGACATGCTCCCAGAATCAAGCATTCCTCTCAAAGTGGCCTGACCTCCAACAGAAACTGTAGTGTAGAACAAATCACTAGCCTCTTTCCACGAAGGTATTGCTGGGGGCATTAAGGGGGCCTTACCGATGAAGAGCCAGAGAGCTGAGGGCATGCCAGTCTTACATGACCAGGGCTGAAGCAATTGAGGCACAGTGTAAACAGCCTGCAGTGTGCATGTGTTGAGTGGTTTTCAGAACTGCAAACTCTACACCTGGAGAGTTCATAGTGCTGCTGAGTACGGGGATGGTTGGATTGTCTCTGTGCTGTTCATCACTACATCTGAATTTGAATAACTGTGGGTCAAAGAAAAAAGAGGGGGGTGTGGGCCCTGACTGACATGCTGCTAAGGCACCTTGAGACACCACTGAACTGAAAGCGTGAACAGAATCGGCCACAGGGCTCTCACTATAAACTGACAAACCTGCCTCATGACAAGGCTGATCTACCACTGTCTTTCTTACATTCCTCGTGTGACTATCCATTTGCTCCTGCACCTCAGCTGCAGTCCACTGCTCTGGAGCCTTCAATTGGAACGACATAGCAAGACCAGGATCGTGGCAGTTGTTAATGAACATCATGACCACCTCAGCACTAGGATCCTCAACAGACCTATCTCTCCTAAGGAGGCACTCATCAGCAACATCAATGGATTTGTTTAAGCGAATCCAGTAATCCATAGCACTCTCATTTTCATGTGGAATGGTACTGTAGAAATCTCTCATATGTAAATTGGAATATGACAGCTCACTGAAATTACACTGTAATATGTCGAATACAGCTAAAGGCAGGTCAGATGCATTCAGTTCACTACGACTGCGAAGGGACACTTTTACCATATCTCTGGCTCTGGCTCTGGCCTGTTAGTCTAGACATTATCAGGTCTTGCATTTCAGTAAGTGTGTCACATTGTACCCTTTTCAGGTAACAGTTCATCATGTCCTCCCATTCATGAACAGAGATCGAATCAGTGTGATCACCCCTGAAATAATGCGGTGCCTTGACATCGGACTGCACAACCACCTTGAGCTGTGACAGACCAGCATCACTGGATGGCTGACTCGTGGAAGACTGGGGCTGAACTGTACAAGACTGGTGTATAGTGCTAAGATTGGCTGAAATACTATCTCCAATTTTCCTGGCTAAATCTGTCATAATGTTTCCAAGAACCTCAACAGGAATGATTGAGTAGGCTCAGAGGCAGACTGAGCAAGAGATGTGGATCTAGCAGTGGGGGCTAATGGTGGGTCAAAAACTGATTGATCAGCTTTGTAACAGAGAGCACCAGGGGACATAGACCTACCCCTACCATAACACAGTGAAGCAATCTGCTGGTCTCTCCCCATCAACAACGTATTATGCCCACGACCAACATCAGTATGAACTCTAAAAGTGTTCTCTCCTGCCATTATAGTTCAGGAACCTTCACAGAAAAGAGAAAAAAGAAAAAATAAACAAAATAAATAAACAAATATAACAAATACCTCAATCTGAAACACTGTAGAAACCTATAGCTTACTACTGGGAGTCCGGTACAGCAGTTACAAGCCAGTATAAACTCTCCCAAAACATTAGCAATTATATACACAATATTAAACTGTACCCACATGGAGATTAGAAAGAAAAATATTGCAGTGTTAATATTAATAATAATTATTACCAATATTAATATTATAAATATTCTGAGATGAATTATTCCAAAAACAGAAAAAGAAAAACCCAACCAATAAAGGTGAAGAGAGAACTAACATAAACTCGCTGGAAATATAATTTCCCGGTTCACCAGTGAATGACCAATCAAAATCACCGTTTTTATCACGTGAACAGATGAAATCACAAAGGCGGTCTCACTCTCACTGTATTATTGCCACTACTGTCAGAAGTCCAACCCAGATAATTATGTCCCACATAATTTGAATCAATGATTAGTCTCGTCGATCAACTTTATTTATCAAAGTGTCACTTTAATCTCTCGGATCAACACACCTGATGCGCTCACAGTCGAGAGGCATTTCAGCAGACAGCGTGGGAAAGTGGAGAATCATGCGTCAACGGCACTAATTAGAGAGCGAAGTGTCTCTTACACACCTTGGGAGAGGAACCGAGTGTCAGCAGCTGCACCCCGGGTGACCAGGCGGCAATGATCGGAGATGCGACGGTACATGGCACCAAGTGTAACCGGTGTCCTCTGCGTTGGGTTGATTTTTTTATTAAGGAGACCACACCATTGTCATTCCAATGAGCAATTTCATTGCGGTGCTGACACTGACAATGACATGAAAATAAAAGTGAATTCTTCATGACCACTTCCTCCCAAGTGACATGTGGCAAAGAGGAAGTGATTAGGCTGGACTGGTCAGGTTTATATGGTGGGTACACAGGGTTCCCCAGATCAGAAAGCAAGGGCATAAGGTCAGCCCAGACTCCACCCAAAGAACATTTCTCTGTCAGGTAAAGCAATTAAATAAATAAAAAGAAATAACATTTTGTGTAGTGGTTAGCACGTCCGCCTCACAGCAAGAAGGCCTGGGTTGGATCCCCAGCTCCCCGTTTCTGTGTGGAGTTTGCATGGGTATCCACCAGGTACTCCGGTATGCAGCCACTTATAAATTTTTTTACACTGTGCAGCCTTTACACATTTTAAAGTTCAAATAGTAGTAAAACTTGAAAAGAAATCATGTTATTTTTCACTTATGCCTAGGGTCTTATCCTCCAACTTAAAAAAAAAGTAAATAGACATAGTGACTCTTAGTGAATCATCACCACCTATCAATGTCAGTGTCTTCAAATTATTGCATTGTTTCCATAAAGTTTATTGACTGTAAAAGGAACATGTAAGCACGCATCACATCAGTGCCGAAGGCCTTCTTCCAATAACATGGATTTAATAGCCACGATTTAATAGCCATGTTCTTTAACAACCCACACTTGTACCTTACATATTCTCCTCAGGATATTTACCCTCTCTACAGTACATGCAAGAGAGTTCAAGTGTAGCTGTTTAAATTCCTCTCTCTGGTGTGCTAATGGAGATTAAGCTGAATTGAAGCCTGCGTGTCAGCCAGCAATTCAGGTAGCTCATACCAGACATGCCTGGTCTATTGTGCTCCTGTAAGTGCATCATACCTTAACCTTCAAGGTAGAATGGCAGATGCCATTTCAGTCAAACATTGTCATTAATGGTGCACTGTTCTCCTTAAAAGCCTAAGTATAAAGAAACTTCGACTTGTGCACTTCAGTCCTTCTCATTGCCTAACGTGGCAGAATGCTCTTTTACAAAAGAAGGAAACTGCAAGTAAAATGATGTTTGATAGCATCTAAGAACAGAGATCAGATAGATAATTAGGGTTGCCCCATGTATAGCCAATATAGCCAACATTATGGTGACTTACAGATGAAGTGAATTATCTCATTACAGTGGCACCTGCCATGCAGTGAAATGTATTAGGTAAAACGTGAACAGTCAGTTCTCAAAGTTAATGTGCTGGGAGCAGGAAAAATGAGCAAGCGTAAGGATCTAAGTGACTTTAACACAGACCACAACGTGATGGCAAACGTCTGGGTTTATTCATCTCTAAGACTGCAGGTCTTGTGGTGTGTTCCTGGTATGCAGTGGTTAATAACTACCATATGTGGTCCAATGAAGGACAATCAGAGAACCTGGAAGTACATCTGGTCTGATCCCACAGAAAAGCTAGTGTAGCACGAACTGCAGAAACTGTTGATGCTGGCTGTGATAGAAAGGAATCAGAACACAGTGCATTACAGCTTTTGCTGCGTAGTCAATGTTGTGGCTGATCAGATCGGTGTGTATGTATATGTATATATATATATATATATATATATATATATATATATATATATATATAGTCAGTGTACAGCTTGTATACCAGTGTAAATTTGCTGTCCTCGCAAAAGAACAACACACAGCCATTAATGTCCAAACCGCAGGCAGCAAA
>JBCNYH010000010.1:7228060-7249436 GCA_039654325.1 Tandanus tandanus
ACTTCAAACTTTGCTTTCAAAAAGGAACTGTAGGAACTTGGGGGGAAAAAGAAAAAATCCTTGAAACCCCCCCCCCCCCCCCCCACACACACACACACACATTCATTTGAAGTCTGTCATTCTTATCCATATGATTTCAACCAAATTTAATTGAATTTGCTTTTATTTATTTATGCATTTGCTTATTTTTAAAAGATAGTTCAGGTTGGTCAGCCTCAAAGAATATCATCATCTCAATGACAGCTGTGATGCCAAGCCTCTCACAAGGGTTCCACCATCTCCAAAGCACCAAATCAAGAAAAAGTATAAGCACAGTTGGGACCCAGAAATAAACAAAAGCATATGAAGTAAAGGTGGCACAGGATTCAACCTTGCATGGCTGGAGAAAAATAATTACTCGGATCACTCACAGTGGACATGCTTCCTTTGGATATGGCACCATTTCTGGGTTGTGCAATAGTAGGACAATGAACTGCACTTACCGGACAATTGAATTGGGGGTGCCAGACAGGTTGACAGGGTGACAGGGGTGTTAGTGATGTTTTACACAAATGACTGGACCACTGGATGTATACCGTTTACTAAAGTCAAAGGTGTACAAAAAAGTCACTTTCCCGTTAGTTTGATAACCAGGTACACAAAACTACACTACCCATAATCCTCTAGCTTATGGGTGCTAAATAGCTAGAGTGTGTGTGTGTGTGTGTGTGTGTGTGTGTGTGTGTGTGTGTGTGAGCTTTCAGATTTAGGTTGTGGAGATTACATCAAGGGATAGCAAGGTGGTGTTGTTGTTAACATGTCCACCATACAACAAGAAGGTCCTGGGTTCAAGTCCCGGGCTCAGCCGTTTCTGTGTATAGTTTGCCTGTTCTCCAAGTGCTTGTGTGGGTTTTCTCCAGGTACTCTGGTTTCCTTCCACAGTTCAGAGACATGCACATTACGTTGACTGGCTGTTCCAAAATTGCCCCTTGGTTTGAGTGTGAATGGATTAATGTGCTTTGACCTTGCTATTGTCTGGCAGCTGGTCAGGGTGTACCCTGCCTTCACCCAGTGTCGGCTAAAAAAGGCTCCAGCCTTCCTGAGACCCTAATAGAATTAAGCAACTCAGCAAATGAGTGAGTGAGAAAATTAAATAAATAATTACAGGACTACAGGATGGCCAACTTGGCCCAGTAGACTTGCAAATAGACTTAGGTTTATGATGTATTTTGATGTAGATGGTGTGATTCATTCGGAAGGCAGCTGCTTCATTAGGCAGCATTTTTAAGTGAAAAGGAACCTCAGCCTGCTGTATGTATGTGACAGCCTTCAGAGTCATTATACATCATTACATTTCGAGTGCTTTGCTCAGGATATTTGTTTCTGTACTGTTGCTTGCTAATTTACCTCAGGATGGAGACTGAACTAACGGCAGCTGTTTTCCTAGCGAATAGCCTCCTTTGAGAATTAGTCAAGGGATAAAGAATGAGTGTCTTCAAGAAGGAGGTGTATAAACCGATTTTGTATGCTCATACAAATATAACAGTGTAATAATTACAGTCATTTAACACTTTTGTAAATGAGTTTTCTTGTTGGCCTGGTTAGCTCTTCACACAAGGACGCTCACTGAAACTGGAATCAAAAATTCTAATACACAATAAATATCCATCAATCAATCCAGGCATACCTGCAATTTTCATACATTCATTCAATCATTTGCCAGGGAGGCTGGAGCATATCTTAGCCGACTCAGGGAGAAGGCAGGGTATACCCTGAACACCTCTCCAGTCCATCACAGGGCCAACACACACAATTCACACTCACACCCACACCTAGGGGCAATCTGGCACAGCCAACACAAGCACAGGAGAACATGCAAACTCCAAAATGAAATGTACTGAATTCCAATTTTGGTTGAACATAGTGAGAAGGGGACTGAGTGTGATGGGGGCTTTACAGAGGCCTGTAGATCACATTAGTTTAGATTAGATTCAACTTTACTGTCACTTTTTACTTGACACATGTATAAATACAAGGTAATGAAATGCAGATTCAGCATCTAATCAGAAGTGCAAGAGTAGCAAGTACAGTATAAACACTATGTACAGTTAAGGGCAGTTATATACAGATAAAGGCAGTAAAAGAGGTGGATTAGGATAACATTAATATACAGAAAATATACAGATGTAATATGAACAAGTATACAGATGTGCTATACTGATATACAAATGGGCAAGTGTAGAGATGTAGTATGAACAATATATACAGGTATGCATATACAGTTGTGTAATGAACAGGTATACAGAGTGCAAAGACAGGTATACAGAGTGCAATGAATATATTTACAGGAGTAAGGAAAGCAGAATGACAGTGGCCACTGTCATTGTGCTTTCCTTACTCCTGTAAATATATTGCAGGAAGGTTCCGCGGGGGACAGAGGTCAGTAGGGAGATAGCTGTGGGGGAAAAAACTGTTCCTAAATCTGCTGGTTTTGGTCTGGAGGCTCCTGTAACACATTCTTGAGGGGAGGAGCTGGAAAAGACTATGGGCAGGATGGGAGGAGTCCTTAAGAATGCTATGTGCCCCTGCGTGGACATTGCTTCTTCTGGACATCCTCAATAGCAGGTAGTGGAGTCCTGACTGTGTGTACAGTTGGTTATAATGCTCTCAATCACACAACAGAAGCTTTATTGTTATTTCAACTACATATAGCTGACACAGTACATAGTGAAATGAAACAACGTTTCTCCAGGACCAGTTGCAACATAAACATACAACAAGATCAAATTCAAAGAAAACAACAACACAGAGCTATGACCAAGGTTTTTGTCCTAGCCACATAAAGTGCAAAGTATGCAACTATGTGCAACAGTGCAAAGACAATACAGTGCAAAAACAGTATAAGAAGAAAAAGACAACACAAGAATGAGACACTTAGCACCAAAAGAAAGAAAAAGATGAGATGGAATAAAAAAATAAAATGATGTACAGAGTAGCAGCGGTTGAAGTAGTGCAAATAGAATATATGCATAGATATAAATATAGACATAGCAGCATAATTAAACAATAACAGGGTTGAGGTAGTGCAATAAATAGTGATCAATGTAAGTTAAGTGTGTGTGTCCACACCGGCGAAAGAGAGTGTGTGTGTGAGAGGGACAGAGAGTTTTGTACAGTTCAGTTCTTTTAGTCTTTTAGTACAGATTTGGGTTTACATATGTGTGTGTGTGTGTGTGTGTGTGTGTGTGTGTGTGTGTGTGTGTGTGTGAGAGAGAGAGAGAGAGAGAGAGAGAGAGATTTTTATGCAAGATTGTGTTAATTCATATAGAAAGATGAGCAGTGCACCCAAACCAACAATCTGTTCTTTTTGCACAAAGCATATTGTGCACAGTGCTTATTGAATGTACACACGTCATGTATTTAACTCTGTTCTGTCTGATGTCACCTCAAAGCCATTAAAGTAATTATTAATTAAAAAAATATATATTATTATTTTAAACTGTGGCCCAGCACGGTGGCGTAGTGGTAAGCACGTTGGCCTCACAGCAAGAAGGTCCTGGATTCGAGTCCCATGGCTCCCATGTGGAGTTTGCATGTTCTTTCTATGCTTGCATGAGTTCCCTCAAGGTACCCCGGTTTCCTTTTACAGTCCAAAGACATGCACGTAAAGCTAATTGGCTGCGTGAGCTGTTCAGGGTGTACCCCACCTTCGCCGAGCGTCGGCTGGGATGGGCTGCAACCTCAGTGTCAACCTGGTAGGATTGTTTTTTTTTTTTTTTTCTTACTGGTGCTGGAATTGATATGCATTTGATTAGTATCCTACCAAACTGTTGAGGTACAAGAAGGAAAACTACTGTTGATTGAGTGAAAAAAGAATGCCTGCCCTTCATCAACAGCCCTGAGGAGTGAAGAGTGATGAGCATGTTGGCAGGTTGAAATATGCACCACTTGTAAGTTCATGTCAGGAATTAAGAGCTAAGAGCGCCAAAAAAAAAAAAAGGAAAAAAAAAAACCCCCACAGATAAGGGTTTAAATTAGATGACAACGTAGTAGCATCGTATCACAAATACCTCCTTACCATGTGGCTTGTCCTGACCAGATCTATCAAAGCTGCTGAGTGTGTTGCTTTAAGAGTGTGTACAGCAGGCAGGAGAGCCTCATACTGGTGTGCTGTTGGTCATGCAAATATAAAGTTAGTAACAACGTGCTGCTCGTGCACCACAACTGGGAAGTAAATATGAAACGTGGTGTCGTCAGAAGCTGCTGTTCCAACACGGTGCGAGTCAATAAAAGGCGCGAGACTCCACGCGCTGCCACAGTCCATTAGACGCAGTGCGTTCAACCCGCGCGCATTCAACTGGCTCAAGTCAAGCTGTTCGAGTTAACATGAGTGCATCGGTCAGACGCCTCCTCATGTGGTCTGTGTTGCTGTTTAAGGTAAGTTATGCATTTCATCAGTTGAAGTATTTACATAGGAATAGTAAATAACTCGAACTGCAGCGGTGATGTTTGTACTGAAGGCGCGTGCAGCTTGGTTGAAGTTCAGGTCGCGTGCGCGCGCTTGTTTGAGTGCGTTATCTATTATTATTCTGCACCCTTTGATCTATAATAAAGGCAAGCTGGTGCGCCTTGTTATCTAACAGACAGCTGCCTTCAGTGCCGAAAATGAATGAATGAGTGATGACAGCATCGTGGAAATGGGAAAGGTGCAGAGATTGCTGGCTGTGAGTGTGTTTGTGGGCAGCTGTGTTTGTTTTATTCCCATCAACATGCACGCACGCGCACACACACACACACACAGCTAGCTATACATACAAGTTTGATCAGCTTGTTCGTGCTTTCTGCTTTGTTTATGTTAGGTGCGTTTGACTCAAGCGCTCATCATCTGGGATGCATTTATCAGCTGATAAATAAACACGTCATTCCTGGCTTCTGTTTCTCAAGACACTGGTGGTGCATGTGGATCTGAGCATTAAAGCAAACAAAATCAGCAAGGATCGAGTCGGATTTCCTGATCCAACGCATCCACTAAACCTTTCATTGATCAAGCTCATTTAGCTATTGAACAAATAATGTCCAATATGGTAGAGATTCCCAAATCTGGTCCGGGAGATCCCCTTGTCCACTTGCACATGTTTGTGTTTTTCCTGCTCCCAAGACACCTGTTTGAATCAATGCACTGATTACCAGCCCTTCCCCGAGCTAAAGTGGGTGTGTTAGGGCAGAGAAAACACACCCACACACCCACAGAAACAGGACTTGGGGTTATCCCAGGTTCAGGGTTGGAAACCTGTGCGGTAGAATATACAACAATACTTGAGCCAAATTCTTGCTGTATCCTTAGTACCTTTTGACATTGTTGGCAGTTGTATAAGAGTTAGGATTTGTAATCTCACTGTCCGATGTAGAAGAGTTTCCTTGGAGTGTGGTGACTTTCAAGGTTTTCTCCTCATGTCGACTCTGAGAGTTTTTCCTATGCTCTAGTAGATATCATTCATATACTCTTAGATCGAAGTACATCTGGGTGCCAGTTTCAGTCATCTTTTATTGCTATGGGGTGAGATTGTAGCCATAAAGAACTGCTGTATTTTTATTCAAAAGGCAGCTAATACAATCCATTATTATTATTATTATTATTATTATTATTATTATTATTATTATTATTATTAATGTTTATTGATAACTGAAGTGTAGAAATAAACTGAAATAAATAATTAAACTTGATTTTCATGACATACCACAACAAGTATTATATACTCTATTACACTTAGTATACAACTAGTATATACTAAATGGGAACAGTGCGATCCGATTGACTCACTATCGCTAAGATATTAGACATTATTCAGAGTGTATAATGCCTAAATCAAACCAGCTGACTCACAATTTGTCATTGTCATTTGGAGCAAACAATATAATCACTTCATGCATTAAACATTTTTAAATAAACCATAAAAAAAAAAAAACATTTTTATTTATTTATTTTTTCTTGTGTTTCTAGTCATAAATACTAAAACACCTCTAGGGAGCACTGTTTACTTTCATTTTTGAATGAGTAGGGCGAACAGACCAGACACCATTAGCTACACGTTAGCTTACTTGACCTGCCACGGTGTTGTGGTTAAAATATGTAAATATAAACTATAAAAATCTAGTTTTAGGGTTTTTGTTTGTTTGTTTGTTTGTTTTTTGTGTTTTCTGTAAACAGAGGTGTCAAACTCCTTTTCATTGAGGGCCACATCATTAAATTTAAAGGTAATCAAGGGCCAAAAAAATCATGGAACATTTATTCTAGAAGTGCAACCATGCAATCTGCATGGCAAAATGATTTTTTGAGGCATTTGTCCTCTTTTCCTTTATTCACTTGCATTCTGACAACACTTAACAGCGACAAGCCAGCATGCAATCTTTCGTGAATCATGAATGACTAGCTGTTTACTTGAAATAGGCTGCTGCCACCTAGTGGAAGGATGATGAATTAATTTTCATGGTAATGAATGATGCAAGGAATGTACGATAATCATATTCTTTGAAAGCCCTTCGGGCCACATAAAATGAGCTGGCGGGCCTTGAGTTTGACACCTGTGCTGTAATATTTACTAATAAACATTTATGGAGTGCTGTTTACCTTCGTTTTTATTACTTTACTTTCATTTTTGAATGGATGCTGTTAGCAACACAGAGCTATTAGCAGTTCAGTGTGTACCCCGCCTTCATTAAGTGTTCATTTAATGTAACACGTCCCTATGTGATCAAGTGAGGTAGGACAGAAAATCGCCAAACTGTGCTGTTACTCTAGAATTCAGAGGCATTGTGGCACGTTCCTGGATGTGAAAACCTCTGTGCAGGTTATCGGACACAGGAAAACCCCTGTACAGCTTGATGTATATAGATTGCTGAAGAGTAGACAGCTGAAGGCTAGAGGTACACTAAGCTGGTCGTGTATGGGGCAGCGTCATGATTCTTACATGATGCGTTCAGTCTAATTGAAATTTGCTCTTGAAGAAAAAAAAAAAGATTGCAATTCTTTAAGCATACATGATGTAACAGGTATGCTGCTTGAGAAACCACACACATCTAAACAACAATTTTAGGGTTGATTACGTTGTACAGCATTTCCTGATGAACATCCACCGATGATAAACACATAAATGCCAGCATTGGGACAGTTTGGCCCGTGGTCTGTTAGAAGGCCAGGAGCATCTGTCAGGCTCATTAGAAGATGATATGCACTTGGACAACTGGACGACACCGTGTCTGCTGCTTCCTGTCTGGGACTCTTGGCTTGGCACCTCCACACCTGCCACAGAAAGAGATCGACATCTTCAGTGTTTATATTGGTGTTGGCACATGCTGCGGTTAACAGCCTACATTTACAATTGTTTATCTTTATGGTTATCTATTTTCATTTTCCCTGTTGTACGGAAGAGGTCCTAAAAGATGGATTATAACAGAAGTTCAGGAAGGTACCCACAAATAAAACCTTATAGTTTTTGGCTCTTAACGACTGCAGCTCCACAGGAATGGGGTGGCACTGTTGATAAATGATGTGTGTGAAGAACGTCTCACGCTTCATCTGCACTCAATAAAATGCTAAGAAAGAAGCACAAATGGGAGCAAATGGGACAGAATTGTGCAGCTCAGGCTGTAAAAAAAAATGAGGCCTTTAGGAATGCGGATTTAGGGAAGAGATGAAATGTGATATCTATCAGTACAGTGGATATTTGTTAACATGAAGCGTTTTATGAGGCCCGATGTGATGATCCAGTGAGTGAATTGGTATTGCTTGCATTCGGTTGATTCAAAAAGGCAGACACACACTGAGTCTGTTTTGATCTATTTATATTATCAACACAAAAATTTGAAGAAATTACTAGTGATTTTCACAGAAGCTACAATCAATCATAAAAACTCAGTTTTTCCAATTACTAAATGTTCATCAAAGAAACTTGAAATCCTTGTGAATATAGTGCATCACCCATTTCATTAAGACTTTCACAGTTAACTGTACTCTGACAAGTTCTACTTGACTGGTTGCCAACATGTCTGCTGTTCAGATGTTTCCAGAGTAATTAGGATTGGGATCTGGATTTATCTGACTAACTAAAACAAACCAATACTCCATTCAGTATCATATGCTAAAAACCCTCTGCTGATTCCACAGTAAACAACCTGCCTAGGAGGAGGAAAGGTTTCAATGAATATAGACATGAATATCTACACAAATTTATCACATCTGGGTGACAGGAAGTATTTTATCCCATTTTCCCCTGGAGATACACACAGACACTCATACTAACATTTCTGTTGATCTCTGTATCTCCTTATCTGCTTCTCTGCTGCTATTTATTGCATTGCTCCCTAAAACCCTCTCTTCTCATGTAACTCTTGATCTCTCTTCCTGCTCACTTTCTTATTCTCTGTCACTCCCTGCGTTTGCTGTTTTCTCTCTCTCTCTCTCACACACACACACACACACACACATGCACACTCACCCCTAGTGACCTAATCGGTTCTCCCACCAGTCACTTCAAAAACAAAACCTCCCGCACTTTGACTTGCCTTTATATGCAACATTTGTCAAATGTGTGGGCTTGCTTCTCTCTGTTTGACACTTTATTTAATTCCTCATTCCGAGTTCAGGGAGAAGAGAATGCTACTTTATCAACAGGGAGGATGGAATACTGAGCACTGTGTGTGTGTGTGTGTGTGTGTGTGTGTGTGTGTGTGTGTGTGTGTGTGTGTGTGTGTGTGTGTGTGTGTGTGTCTAGAGAGCTCACTACTTTACCAGTAATCTTCTACAGAATGAACAGGCTCTGTGTTCTTGTTGATATAATAATGTGTACAAGGTGATTCACCCCCCGGTGGCCTTGTTGACCCTGCCATTGTGAGTGTTTCACTTCCTGCATGATTGCAGCACGTAATTAACTCATGAAGGCTTTTGGTTGAAGAAGTCAATGTTTAGGGTCTTTTGGAGTTTTTATAATCCCCAATTACAGTCTTGGCCATAGAAATATTTCTTTCAGTATGTTACCCTCTAACTATCATGAAGTAAATCAGGCAAAGTGGTATTAGATAACTATTAGATATTAGATAACTGTATTAGATAAATATTAGATAACTGTAGCAAGGTATTGTTCGGTCATGTTACCACCAAGAAGAAAACCCAGAGTTCAAATATTTGTGACACACTCCAGCATGATACGGCTTAAGTTGCAAGGGAGTGTTTTGAGTAAGAGCCAAAGTAAGATGAAAGTGGTTTACCTGGACGAAAATGTGATTTCGCCAAAAATACATCCTTCAAAGCAAACCTTCGACATGACCAAGTTCAAATATCCATAAGCACAATCTATCCATGCTACAATACTTGTTTAAGAAAGGGTTCCATGTCCAAGTTGTTGTAAAACAATGGGAAAATCCACTTATTTTGCCGATTTTCAAACCGCTTTCGTGATTGCACAGGGGATTTCTGGTACCAGAATATTCTACCTACTTACAGAGTCCCAGAAGGATTCCCCGAATCATATAATGGTAAACTTCAAAACAAAAAAAAAGCCTCAAAACAGACATGACTCAGTGTAAAAAGAACTCATTTGTTGCTAGGAAGATGATAGGAAGATCATGCTGATTGGTCAAAAGCCGGATTCATTTAGTGTATGTTTGCTAGGGATTTTCAAATGCGGACATTCAGAAACTGGTTCTGTAACTGTAATTACTCTTTCGTAACTGTAAGTAGCGTTTCCTGATTAGCAATGTACAAAGTGATGTAACTCAGTCAATTTTCATGCTATAATCGTGCATTATACCTCATTTTGAAGCATATTGCATTCTCTTTCCAAATCTATGAATAAAACAGTATGTCAGTATTTTCTACTTAATCTGTATTATGCTGGAGTTGGTCACATATATGTAAACCCCAAAAGAGGACATTTCTAACATCAGTTTTTGTGTTCTTATAGTTAAACCTGCACAATGGACAGCAGTGCTGTTTTTGGTGGAGATGGTCAGTGGTATTTCCTATAAATAAAGTTATGATAATTAGGTTAGGTTTTGTTGATGATTGACTGAAAGGATTTGTTTGATTTCATTTGTTGTTGGTGGAAAAAAGTGTTATTTAACAAAAGCATGTAAGTTTACTATGTCAAAGATTTCAGTAAAGTTGATTAAAAAATATAGGACACTACATCAGTCCTTTCATTTTTTTTTCTCTGCAGGAAAGTATTCACACTTTGCAGTTAGTTAGTAACATGATAAGTTGCTTTTTTTCTCTTTAAAAACTTTAAGCCAACCGTGCCAACTCCTCACAGAAATGCCTTCGCCAAGCCCAGGATTCAAACTCAGGACCTCCTTGCTGTAAGATGGATGTGTTAACCCCTATGCTACCGTGCCATCTAACAGAAATACAGTTTCAACTGAATGCAAATGCCAGAGATGCTCTGAATCAGTTATCTTGCCATGATGAATTTTTTAAATCGTTGCCCATTTTTCCTGCTTCCAACACATCAACTTTGAGGGATGACTGTTTACTTGCTGCCTAATATACCCCACCCCATGATCTAATGAGATAATTGTTGAATGAGGTCAAGTATGATATGGAGAATTATTCAGATCGAGGGTTTTTTTTCACCTCTGAATCTGAATAATTCTCCATATCATACCAAAGCCAAATTCTGTAGTTGTTTTATTATCCATTCAGAATATTTTAACTTATTTAACGAATAGGTCAGTGATGGGTAAGCTGGCTCGCAGTACTAATTATTATTTAAAGGCTTTTCACTAACCAGAAACAAGAATGTATAGTAATCAAAGTTATTCACTTTCCCTCTCAGTGGTATGGCTGGTGTTTCTATGTGAAAAGAGCTGACAGGTTCAACATTGTGAGCACAGTTAATGTTTTGGTACTTAGCAATTTAGTGGTCGCTATAAAAGACATGATAAATTGGTAAGAACTATTATGAAATAATAAACACATTATAGGCACATTGGCTTACTTCCATAATCTGAATCACGAATACAGGGATGGACACTGCTGAAGTGTAGGCCTCTCCAGTCTCACATGTGTCTCTTTGTCATTAGGCTAGAAGAGATTTAAAAGCAGGATCATACAGACATGTCAAAATAAAGGATGTCATCCTGATTTCTGCCATGCTTTGGGTACTGTTCAGATGCAGGAATTAAGTATAAAATATATATTTTTTTTATTTAAAAAAATCATGTGTTCTGACCATTTTTTAAAAATAATTATGTGTTCTGGTCATGTGTAAATGATAAATGCACAATTTGATAATTGGTTGCAATAAAATGATCTATTTATTAATTTATTTTCTAAGCCGCACCCATCTCAGCCGACTCTGGGCGAGGTACACCCTGGACAGCTCGCCAGGCCATCGCAGGGCCACCACACATACGACCATTCACAACAGCCAATTAGCCTACTGTGCATGTTTTTGGACTGTGGGAGGAAACCAGAGTACCCGGAGGAAACCCACGTATGCACGGGAATAACATACAAACTGCACGCAGAGACGCTCGAGACCAGGAATCAAACCAGGCCCTCTTGCTCTGAGGCGGACGTGCTAACCACTGCGCCACCATCTATTTATATGTTCATAATTTAAATATGTAGAAATATACACTGTGATAGAACTCAATATAAATGATGACAAAATGCACCAGATAGCATTTAGATGTTAAACTTTGAGCTTTGCACCTTTAAATATACCCCTTCTCACCTCGGTGCACCATGCCTTAAAACATCCCTAACAGGAACACTGCTCTTGTCACTTTAGAGGAAATGGTTGCTAAAAAAAAAAAAAAAACATCAGTGCAAAATATTCAGTAGGAGTGATTTCTTCCAAAACTACAGGGTCCACATCCATATGACATGAGGGCACACTAAATGCTTTAATGAGTATAAAAATGATGTTAAGCATAGCCTATGCTATAGCCCTCACTGTCACCAGATCCTCAACAAATTGATCATCTATGAAAGATTTTAACTTTATAAATTCTTTTATAAATTCTTTATAAATTTATTTTCATAATGTGGCGTTGGGAAGCCATAAACCTGGCAGCCATGCTAGTTTGTTCTGAGCCAAGATTGGAGTGTTACTCAGCACTAAACTTTCTGAAATGGAAGAATTTTCAGAATTAGTTTAGAAGTAAATTTTCTAAATGTAAATAGATAACCGCATGATCTGTACAATTCATTTTAATTGATAAGAGTTCGTCTTTAGGAGCGTAGTAATCTACAGATGCGATTTATCCGGAGCATTTAGAGAAATCTTTGTACAACGGAGAATTCTTGAGGCTTTTCCCAGAAGGAACAATCCAAAGTTTCCCCAAGAAGCCTTGCAGTATATTAAGAAGTTTATTTTATCTTACCAGCTTCAGCTTCTAAAAACTTGCATCTGATCTGAATCTGGAGTTGGATAATGGACAGAAAGCCTGTGTCATTGTTTCCTCACTGGTTAATTTGCTTAACCTTCATTTCCGTTCTGCTGACACTGCTTGATACAGGGAGTTTTCTTGATGAATAGTGTAAAGAAGGCCAGAAATCCTGACTCTCATTGCTCACTTTCCTATTTGTTACACTCTAGTTACTGAATGATATGATTCAGGATGAATAAGTGAGCACTAAGCTGGGACAATGAGGAGTTCATGAAACCACATGGAACTTGGTGTTTTTTCACTTCTTTTTGTTTTAACAAAGAGACTTCTGATGCCCTGCCTTTCATACTGGACATCCTGTTGGTTCATCAGTCTCTTTCATTTCTCAGCCAACAGGAAGGACACTGCCATTAACTTCTAGGAGGAGAAAAGAAGAGAGTGGCAGAAATTCTCCTCATGCCATAAGGAAGTGCCACACAGGAAAGAACAAGACGTTAATAGATTTAAGCCATCACAAATAAACTACGTGAATCCAGAACAGTGTATTATAGATTTATGGTGTGTTTTTGGATGGTCTACATAAACAGTCAAAAACCTTTTCTGTAGTTTATTTTATTTAAAGGTTAAAGTCATTTTTTTATTGCTATTGTTTTCACATAAAAAAACAAAAAAAACAAAATCTCCTATACATTTACACACCGCTTTATTAAGAACGCCTGCTTATTCATGCAGTTATCCATTTAGTCAATTATGTAAAATTCATAAAATCCTGCATATCAATGACTTTAACAACGTTTTTAAATAAACATTCTGCATTCTGTACTTTTTTGCAGATTTGAAAATGCACTTTAATGGCCGTTCCCCCTTTTGTGTGGCACCAGGGCATGTGTAATAGGTGTGGATGAGCAGGTGAGACAGAGAGACCGATTGCTATTCTTTTAATTCACTCGAGTATTTGCAGTATGTCCGGAAATAACACAAGTGACAGGTCTTTTGATAGTTTACATAATTGAGTAATTTTCTCTTTATGTAAATCCTGAGATTCTCTTGCTCAGTGTTTTAGTGTCTGTACATTTTACTTTGTCAAGTCAAGCACACGTGCACTTATTGTGATGTTTCTGTTTTACTTTCTGACAATTCAGGAATATTTTCACTCACTCACTCATTTGCCAAACCACTTAATCCTAAGAGGCTGTAGACTATCTCAGCCGACACTGGAAGAAGACATGGTACACCCTAAACAGCTCACCAGACCATCGCAGTGCCAACAGACACACAACCATTAACACTCACATCCACACCTAGGGGTAATTTGGATTAGCCAATTACCCTAATATGCATGTCTTTGGACTGTGGGAGGAAACCGTAGTACCCAGAGGAAACCCATGCAAACACAGAGAGAACATGCAAACTCCACACAGAAACACCCAGATTCAGGATCTCTTTGCTGTGAGGCCGATGTGCTAATGAGTCATCCAGAAATATTCTGATTATTCATATTTATCTGTTTCAACAGCTGGACATTGAACCAAAGGCTTTTTGGGGTGCACTATAGGCTTCAGGAGGCAGTATTTCATACTACATTTATGTAGAAAATCTTTTAAAATGAAGGTTTTTTTTTTTTTTACTGTAGGTAATTTAGCTTCTGTAATATTAATCATGCACAAATTCTGCACCTCATACTTTGTTTATAGAAACAGTCCCTCATTAAATTGAGAAGTTTTTGACATGAATAGAGAAGAATATGCGACACTGTTCTGTCAAAAAGTAAGTTTCTATTGATTTAATTACTTGCAGAGAAGCATGCGGTGCAAATGCTCAGGCTGGCAGTGTTGTGCTTTCCCACAAGCATGTGTCGGATGAGTAAAGAGAGATGACAGGGTCATGGAGCGGTCACAACACAAGCCTGGTACTGTAGTTCTGACTTAAACTAGTCTGACAAAACTAAGGTGTATTGCAAATAAAATAAATATTAAATAAATATTAAATAATTTAATATTATGAATACAGAAAAAATATACTATATGGCTGCCACTGGCTACATAGCATTATGTGGTAATAAAAAAAATTAGGTTGCTTAAAAAAAAAAAGAGTAATTTGTGCCGGCTATAAGGCAACTTCAGTGTCACGAGCATGATAATTCACTGTACAGGAAAAGCACTTAAAATATCTGAAATACACTGCCTGTCCAAAAAAGGTCGCATACATGAATATGTTGTTGTTCTGCCTGTAGCCTTGCTTACAGCACGTAATCATCATGCCATTGTTTCAACAAACTTAAGCAACCGAACATTTATTTTCATCCAGTTTGGGGGTAATTTTTCGCCGACGTCTTGAATTGATGAGGGAAAAATTGAACCACTCCATAAAGTCTTCTCCGGCACATACCGAAAACTTTCAATAGGGTTAAGGTCAGAATTCTGGGGTGCCAATACATATGTGAAAATGATTCCTCATGCTCCCTGAACCACTCTTTCATTATTTAAGTCCCCATTTTATATCTGTGCCATCACGGAAGAAAAAGTCGATTGTTGTGATAACCTGCTCATTTAGCACATTCAGGTGATCAACTGACTTCATTTTATTGCCACATTAATGTTGCTGAGCCTCAACCTGACCAACTGAAATAACAATGCCATGGAGATTACATGCTGCGATGAAGGCTAAATGCACTCCATGAAAATATTAGAGTGTGCAACCTTTTTTTTTTTACCAGGCAGTGTATCTGCCCAATGAATTTTTTTCGCTTGTTTGTTTATTTTTTTTGCTGTCTTCCTTAGCAAGGTAGGGGGAAAATGGACAAATATCACTTTTCTTTGGGTTGTAAACCCTAACTTTTCCTCAAGTTGATGGAATGTTTTATTTATCTGGTTCGTTCATCTATTATCTAACCGCTTATCCATCAGGGTCATGGGAGAAGCTGGAGCCAATCCTAGCTGACTTCAGGTGTGAGGTGGGGTACCTCCTGAACCGGTCACCAGTCTATTCCAGGTCTAACGCAGGGACAAACAACCATTCACACTTTTTGGACAATTTAGAATAGCCAGTTGACCCAATGTGCAAATATTTGGAATGTGGGAGGAAACCAGAGCACAAAGAGGACACCTGTGCAAGCACTGAGAGAACATGTAAACTCCAAAAACAGTGCTAATCAATGATCCACCATGCTGCCTATACTGGTTTAATTTATTCTATTTAAAAACATAACTTTATAGCTTTATGGAAGTGATCCAGGGCAAAGCAATGGTACAGAAAGTAGCTGGGTGTGGAGCTTGGATGACTATCTGTGCGCAGTTTCAGTTATTCGCTCTGTGTCTGTGTTGGTTTCATTCCATCTCCCAAAAACATACCAGTACAAAAAACAATGACTATGTGTGCCTTGCGTCCATGACTTAGCATCCCATGCAGAGTGTATTCCTGCCTCATACTCATCACAGCCTCTGGATCCATTATAACCCTATTTGGGATAAAGTGATTACTGAAAGTATGTGTGTTGAAATTAGTCCATTTATCATGATTGTGGTGTTGCAAATGAATACATATTCCCATTCTTGTTTGCACTAGGATTAAAGAGATTTTTTGGTTGAATGTGTTGATACTTCTCACAGAAGAAAGGTTACAATGTTGTGTCACAACATTTCCAGGCATGCAACAAGGCCCACCTTGACAAATCAGTATTTTACCTGAAGGCTGGTTGACACAGAGCACCATGGATAAACAAGACACTTTGTTAGGTTTAAGAGATGTTAGGCTGTAGAAGCCATGCTTAGATATCCATATTAGCATTTAGTAAAAATCCCCACCAACCTCACCTGCATGACTGGAGGTTCAAAACTCATGACCTAGAGGATACAGATGGCAAATAGAAGCAAAACATAACAGTTTGGTTAAAGAAAACCAATTGTTTAATCATATACTAATGTCTTTTAAATCTCTCTCTCAGTCTCTCTCTCTCTCTCTCTCTCTCTCTCTCTCTCTCTCTCTCTCTCTCTCTCTCTCCCCCTCCCTCCTGCCCTCTTTTGTTATACCAGTTCACCATTAACAATCCGTATCCAGCAGAGGGCACTAAAACAGAGGGTCAAACAAAAGCTCTTTCTACCTGCTAGAGTTCACCTGTGAATTAGACCTCACCTGCACTGGATGATTGTTAAGCAGACGTGAACATTTTTTTTAATTACATGAAATACACAGATACAACCACACTACAACCTATTGAGTCACCTTACATCATAACCAGATATTCATTTAAAACCATATGAACCGGTCATATTCAGCCACCTGTTAATTTATTTGGGATATAGGAACTGTAAGATAGAATGTAATCATAAAAAGATCAGTGCATGTATAATGGTACACTTAATTTTGCTTTCCAATAATCATTTTACATGTACTAACTAATAAATAACATTTACATGAACCCAAACCTAATGGCTCTCAGGGCCTAACCCTGCCAAAGGGCAGTGGTGGCTCAGCGTTAAGGCTTTTACTGATCTGAAGGATCGGTTTCAAGCCCCACTAATACCAGTTGCCACTGCTGGGCCCTTGAGTGAGACCTTTAACTCTCAATTGCTCAGTTGTTTAAAAAAAAAAGATAAATGTAAGTCAGTCTGGACTGGAAAAGGGTATCTGCCAAATGCCATAAATGTAAATGTAAGTTCTCCCATTTTCACACCTTACACAACAAATAACTGAGCAGTCTGTTCCATTAGTATACTGGGTCACTTTCTTTGCTGGTGCTCTTTCTCCCCTTCAGTTAGATTGTCATCTGCAGATAAAACATTTCAAATCAAATCTGTTTCTATGACATTTACACTGAAAGTCACTCTCAGTTAGTTGTATATGAAAGTGCTGACTGCTAACATCTTGTTTTTTTCTTCAACAAGTTGTGGCTTAGTGTAAAAGTGCTTCTGCTCTTCCCCGTTGGCAGTAGTGCTGTGTTTGTCCCTTTCTCATATCCCAGTTATGTGTTCCTGGATGAGAGCTGATAACTCTAAAAGCTATGGTAAAAGAGTAAAGAAGATGATGAAATAAGAAGGAAGGAGGAGGGTTTCATATGGCTCCCAGATTGCATCCATTGCCCCATCTGTAAGCTGAGACAGACTCAAGACTCATCAAAAAAGATGAAGTAAAAAGAAGAGGAGGGAACTTGGAGGAAATAGTCCTTGAGATGCACTGAACAAAAACCTGACTGGCTAAATTACTCATCATCCTGGGAAGTCATCACTGATGAAGAAGGCAGTGGATGGAGATGCAACAAATATGAAAATTAAGAAGGTGGAATGTATATTAGGTTGTAGAAATGGGTTTAGTGAAACAAAGATGGCATAATGTGGTGACAGAAATGAGTAGTGAACAGAAAGTAGAGAGGGTTGGGGTAAGGGAAAGTATGGTACTGTTGCTGAAAAGGGGCAGTTGTGCTCTGACCAGGGTCTCCATGCCTCGTTGGGATGAATGTTTGCAAGGCTAATGGTGTTTCCTGTGGTTTTCACATCTGCTTTCCTCTTTCACATGTGCTTTTAAATGCAGCTATATGGCAGTGCAGAAAAGTAATGACTCTTTGGGTTGGTTCTCACGCACACTTGCAGGACATGCATTTAAAGGCTATGCACATGCCCAGTTAACTTTAACACACAATGTACCTCACACTTTACAAAGCTTAAGCAAGCAACCTGCTTTAATGCTTTTAGATATGCTCCTTAAGCTTAACCCTTTTATTTGAGCAAACCTTATAGCTAAAATGTATAGGTTAAAATTAGGAGTGATACTTTATTTGATGTCTGAAGGAAAGAACACTTGAATTATGGGTTAGAAAACGACTCCTTTACTTTCAGCTCTTATCCTTACCATGAAGCAAGAGTTTTCAAAAACTTTGGAGCTGGCAACACTGTTAACCATAAAATGAATTCCCTAAGTACAGATTTATTTTATGATCAGAATATTAGGCTCATTATTTATAATTTTGAACAGTAAAATTCTGGGTATTCATTGGAGCCATAGAGATTTGTACTTATTTCTGTTTTCCACTAACAGTATCCATTAGGTCCATGCTGGTGTTATTTATAGGCCCAATTGTTTTTAAGTTAATGAAGTTTCAATGAAACCCAATTAATTTAAATGAACATCAATAATAACTGTAGGAACACAATAATAAATGTTTGTAACAAATAATTTTCTGTAACAATGAAAGAAAGAAAGAAAAAGGAAGGAAGAACGGATGGACAGACAGACACCTGGCTATTTTTGTGGATGTCTCCACTTCATTTGTATGTATATTTGTATACACTTAATTGGAATGATGTACTCTAATTCCACAAAAGGCCACCCCAAAAGGTAACATTCTACATTTTATTCTCTTTCATATAACCGAGCAGTTGAGAGTTGAGGGCCTTGCTCAAGGAACCAACAGCAGCAACTTGGTAGTACTGGGTCTTGAACCACCAACCTTCTAATTAGAAACCCAGACCCTTAACCACTGAGCCCCCAGTGCCCTGATACTATAATAAAGCACACATAACTATATCATTGACCGCTCAGTGGTTTTAATATTATGGCTGATTAATTTACCAGTCAAAAGTTTGGATACACCTTCTAATTCAATAAGTTTTTTCGAGACTTTCTACTGGTACTGTATATATGCATAAAGGTTGTATAAATGTGAAAATTAATCAAGTTGTAGATATAAATGTTGCAAAAATTGTATTCAGTGGGACCCTTGCAGCCTTTGAGCCCTGTAATAGATTGGGAACTTGCCCAGGGTGTATCCCTCCTCTCAACTGAGGTGGGATTGGCTACAGCTCATTCATGACCCTGACAGATAAGCAGCATAAATAAAGGATTAATGGATGAATGTAGCCTTGGGGAATTAAAGACATTTTCAGTAAGGAATGGGCCAGTGTTCTACCACAAAGCTGCAAAATCAGACTTACTTCTTACTATAGATGTGTTAAAGCTGAAACTGCCAGCATTAGCTTTGCAACAAAGTAATAATGTTGACAATGCCAAGTTAAAAGACATTGGGTATGCAAACTTAAAGTGAATTTATGCACTGGAAATAAAGTGAACAACAAAAAGGAAAAGTGTTTTCATAATTATTTTCCATCATTGTATATAAATATTGTGATGGTTCTGGATCCAAATACATTTACAAAGCTGTCAAATGACACTGATACTGTCCCCCGATGACAAGCCTCTACCTGTCTTTATGGGTTTGATTATGCAAAGTTTCGCCTTTCTCATAGCGATCATACTTCATAGGCTTACATGAGTCTTTTTCTGAAATGACCATCCATCACACAGACCATGCACTGACTTTAAAGGCACTGATTACAGGGAGATTGGTGCTTACATGCACCCTGACACTCAGTAGGAAAACAAGAGCATCAGTCTTTTAGATGTGGAAAAAGCATTTGACTTGCTGTTATCATTTGGCACTTTGGCTCAGTGGCTGGTTTACCTGTCATCGTCTCATCTTCAGATTTCTCATAATCTTCTTTCAACACGGCAGGCTGCTCCTACGAAATGACAGGCATAATACATGAAAAACATTTTAAAAGAAGTCTGACCCCATATTCATGTTTTCATAACTGTGTACATTCCATGAGTAGAAGCCTAAGATTTATGTCTAAGTTAGTGGTTATTTATTGTTCTATTTTAAAAGTAAAGAAAGAGAGAGAGAGAGAGAGAGAGAGAGAGAGAGAGAGAAACAAAAAAGAGAGAGAAAGGTGGGGATAGGGATATTATTATTATTATTATTATTATTTTAAATTTATTTTGTGGTCCTCGGATCCCGGTGTTTGTAGTAATTATAGTCTTTAAAAATTGTAACCATAAACAAGAGACTATGGGCAACATTAAATATCGACATACATAAGAGAAAATTTACAAGCAGGTCCATACATATTTGGACAGTGACCAAATTTTCATATTTTTGCCTCTGCGTATACACCACCTGAATGCACCTGAAATTAAGCACATCAAGATGTGACTAAAGTGTAGATTTTCGGCTTTAATTTAAGGGGTTTGACAAAGATATCGCACTAACTATTCAAAAATTACAACCATTTAATACGTAGTCCCTCCATTTTCACAGGCTCAAAGCACTAGCATACTTCTAAATACAACAGTAAGCATCATTTTTAATACTTACATGAAATTATTTGCAGTCAGTGACCTCCAGAAATCTTGAACCCATGGGCATCAACATATACTGAGCATCCTCTCTTAAGATTCTTTTCCATGTTTTTACTGCTGCAGCCTTCAGTTTTTTTTCATTGTTTGGGCTATGTGTAACCCGCTTCAGCATAATACTGATAAAGTTGCAAGGTAGTGTTTTGAGCAAGAGCTGAAAATGGCTTACCTAGACGTTTTTACAACAATGTAAAAATCTACTTATTTTGCTGATTTTCAATCCGCTTTTTTGATTGCTCAGGGTATTTCCTTATTATCCACATTTGGTACTAGAATACTCTACCTACTTTCGGGAATCCCACAAGGATTCCCTGAATCAATCAGTGGTAAACCAATGAGAAGCCTCAAACCGGACACGACTGTAAACAGAACTGATCTGATTCCAGGGAGATGCTAGGAAGATTGCCCTGATTGTTCGAAAGCCGGATTCATTTAGTGTATGGTTGTTAGGGAGTTTCAAATGGGGACATTCAGAAACTGGTTATGTAACTGTAATTGCTGTTTTCTCAAAAGTAGAATTTCCTGATTAGCGACATACAAAGTGATGTAACTCAGTTAATTTTCATGCTATAATCATGTATTATACCTCATTTTGAAGCATATTAAATTTTGTTTTCAAATATATGAATATCTCAGTATGTCAAATTTCCTACTTAATCTGTATTATGCTGGAGTGGGTCACATTTATACCTTCAGTTTTGTCTACAGTAAGTGAACACAAAGACTTAATTTCACTTTCAAGACTATATTTATTACAGAAAAATAATCAAATGGCCTTGTTTATAACTGAATATATAATATTGTAGCAAATATAACATCA
>JBCNYH010000010.1:7278362-7290367 GCA_039654325.1 Tandanus tandanus
TACAGTACATACATAATATCTTTGAATTAAGATTAACCTGAATGGCCTCATATTGGAATATTCTGTTGTAACTCACCATTAAATTAGCTGTTTCCGCTTTCGTCTCTTTTATGACTAATTACAAGCTCTCAGTCACTCCTCTATCAGCCACTTAAAGGCTGCATGGTTTTACTTGTTGAGATGTGTGGCTTCAGTTAAGGGCTTGGCTGCCAGACTGGATTCATGACTGTGTCAAAGAAAACAGAGGCTTCTGGGAGGTCTTTTAGCACTTGTACAACCAGCTTATAAAACATAAGGTACAAAGAGAGAAATGTGTAACGATTTATGAAAAGAAACACACAGATATAGGATAAAAATATATCAAACTAGGCTTTCAACATGCTTGCCTTGAGTTTTCAACAATTGGAGTCAATATTTCTTCTTTTCACAGCAGTTATGCTCAACAGTATAAGACGTGTGACAAACTCGAACTTTTTAAAGACATCCAAGCTACAAATCAAATTCAAGTGGCAGGCCAACATCTTGAGAAAGCAGCTACAAAAGTAGATATAAACATTTACCACAAGGTTCTAGTGAACACATGGCACTATTTCAAGAAATCTTAATCACCTTTCTTACATACAGTTGTACCAGGTGACCATACCAGTGAATCACTGCACTTTGTTTTCTGATTAAGGCACCAACAAAAAAAGCTCAGTCCAAAAACAAAACAAAAAAACATCTGTGTGGCATGCCATGTACATTTCACTCGCACTCAACATAGTCAGACCAAGTATGTCACCCTAAATTTCCCATCGTAACCTTTTTTAAACCATCCATGATGAAGTATGCCAGATGGTAGACAAAGAGACAAGGAGGGCTGAATCAGAAGCATGCACTCCCACCAAACTGTAAATAAAATGTTTATATGAAGAGTACTTTTCAAAACCGCAGCATATCATCCCGGCTCTGCAAGAGATGGACAGGAGGCTGATTTGTGATATATATAATTATGAAATGTACAGCCAGTTGAACTGTGTGCTTCAAGTGTTGCGAGCGTAAGTTATATTTATGCATTTATGTCATTTACAGTGGAACATTTTAAGATACTTTAGATTAGTGATTCTAGTTAGTATGGATTTCATGAAAATCTTTAAAGGTACACAGCTGGCACTTGAAACCTGTTTGCCCACTCTTTTTGTCTGCCATGCTAATTCTTTGGCACTGCTGCTTGGTCTTGTTGGTGCCCAGGCAATTAAATGAGCATGTCTGTGGTTTTATGTGAAATTAGCATGCCAGAGTGTTTCTTCTCACCAAGAAAATGTGCTCTGGATGTGTGACATGCACCCATTTACTCTTCTGTTAAAATTGGAAGTGGAAACGTGCAGGGGAAGATGGTATAAATTGACTAGCAGGACTAAACTCCCTGTCTTTCATACATTATTAGTTAGATGTTTGAACTCCAACTGACAGACTGGCATAGCACTGAACTTTTTCCTATCAGTTTGGCCCCATTATAGTTTGTGACATCAACCGATATATCTCTATATTTGACGTCATTATTATGATACAGTTCGAATTTTGAGCCATTGTAGGATATTAGATTTGCGCAAAATAAATATCACAATCTAACATCAACCATCAGGCAAAAGGATACTCTCATGTATTTTAAAAATTATAATTAGAGATAAGTTGTGGATATATACATATCACAGATATCACAGTTCTTGGTCTTAAAGTGTTAACTCTTACAGTGTTTTGAGATAAATCAATGTGATAGCCAGGCAGTAGGTTGAGATATCAGACAAACGGTGTCAGAAATAATACAAAGTATGGATTCTTCAAAATAAGTCTAGGAACAAGCAATGCTCATACACAATTTGTTTTTTTCATGTTGAAAATTAGGTAAAGTCTATAAATCAATTGAGAATGCTGATTTTTTTTTTTTTTTTTTTTTTTTGGTGCAGCCTTCTCATCACATGCACATTAACACACACACTCACACACACAGGTGTCAGTGTTTAGCCTCACTGTCCATGCAAATATGAGTATATTAATTAAGTGAAAGCCACACTGCATTACAACAGACGGCAGCACTGCACCTTCTGCTGAACCTACTGCGTTTGCTAAACCAAAAGGAAGAAAGAGGAGAAGTAAACTCATTATACAGAACCCAGAGTGGTAGAGAAAACTGACAGGGGAAAACCACTCTTGAATTTCTCTCTGTGGCTCTGGCACAACCCAGTGAGATTAGCATTCCTGTTAACGTGTCACAATTAAAAACCTGTTTGGTCTGTTACCAAGTATGTCAAAAAACCTGTTTGGTCTGTTTTTAATTATTAAAATAATAATAGAAATTAGTATAAAAATAGCAACTGTGAGCACACATAACATGAATGACGTTGATCTCACTTAAAGTATAATTTAAATTTTTTTTAAAACTGTATACACATGAACAGGTGATTAGTGAGAGTGAGTGCAGGTGTGACTGCAGTGTGACATTCATAAATAGGTACTTTAGTACTACTGTACACAAAATGTACAGTATACAAGCAATATAATCAATTGCGTATGTCTGCTGAGATCTGAATAACAAAATCCAGATGCTAAACCGTATGTAGGTGCTTTGTTGTCTTTCTCTCCAACCATTGTGGGTTCTGAACATGGTCCAGCTGAAGTGGCAAGTTATCTATCATTTCACGGAAAAAGTAATAATGTGGATCAGATGTTGAAAGGGTTGCTGAATAGCTTTGATTCGCTTTAATAAATATGCTGCCTCACTCTAACATGCTAACATATGAACCTTTCTGTTGACCCAGAATCCACTTTAATTGACTCGCATAATTTATATCGTTTGTTCATCTCAAGCCTCTGAGGGAGTCACCCATCTTTTCTCTGGCTCCTCATATCCTCAAGCAGTTGAGTTGCTGGGTGACTGCTGTCTAATTAATTTAACAGTACAACCCTGCTTTCTAAACTTGGGTGTCCACCACAAGGACCACTTGGAAAATGCCACCCAATCCAACCAACCTTCTTTAACTAATTATTTATGTACATTTTCCTCTCCATAAGCATTCTTGGCATTATGCAGCAGGGTTTAGGCTACTTTGAGAGAACATTCACAGCAAGGGTCTGTCCTCGCCTGTAGAAAACTCTGATTCAGAATGGTAAGGGGATGTCATGAACTGTATTGATTTAAAATTTATAATACTTACTCCCTTAGTGCTTACACTTACAAAATGCCAATAGAAATGCTTTCAAATTCCAAATTCGAATGCCTCATACAGCCAGCTATATGTCATACGTCATAGCTGCTCTCAGGAAAACAAATGGCTTTTTATTATTTTTAAGTGGGTGTGATCGAGGATGTGAACCAGGAAGATAATCAAAACCAGAACGATGTCAGCACAGTGCATCCTCTCATTCTTCCTGAGTAGCAAGAGCACTACCCTCAGACGAAGCATTCAATGGTTTGGAGAGGCAGTCACTTTGCTTAAATGATTTACTGTGATAAATGGTTTACTCGGAGTCTTTGTACTTTATGTAATCTACAAAACCAGACTAAATAAAACCCCTATTGCCATGTATGAATCTTCTAGTTTTCTCTTTATTTTGTTAGATCTTGTTTTGTTTTGCAGTTCAGGTTAATTCCTATGAAACTCTAGACCTTTTCCAGATCTTTTGCAGACTACTGTATAGACGTATCCAAGTGCAATCAAAAAGTTCTGGCACTGTTCCTATAGCGAATGAATGGAGAGTGACATGGTCATACCTGTGCAGTAATACCAAGTAGTACCCCTCATGCATAAGTATACTTAATGACACTACCCTGGGAACATTGACAAACTTATAAAGGGTATATTTACAGTCTCCTGGAGCACTGGGGATGCAGAGAAATGAGGGCTAATTACATTTATTACATTACATATATTATGGTATTATTACAAGAAATGTTTTTTTGTCTTGTAAATATGCAGGCGAGTTGAATTTTGGACAAAACTGAGTTTCCCACTGGAAATTTCTTTAGTTTTCTAACTGAAATAATTTCTGAAGAAGGATAATTGTGAAAAAAAAACTTAGTAGGAAAATACATATGAATATGTACTTTAAATAAATCAGGCATTATTGGCTGTATCCTGGTTTTTAATTTGTATGATCTACCCTGACTTTTCTCTTATTTGCTCTTATATGAAATGCATCACTATAAATCATAAGCACTTTTATTAAGCTCTTATATAGACACTTTAGTGCTTAACATATTTGATCCTGCTCCCTGTCATTCGATCAAAAGTCCCTAGGTTCATGTCTACAGTATATACGGAACATAGAAGGTTATATCTACCAAAAAAATAAAGTACATTTCAAACACGACTTTATTGACCTTATTGAGACTGGTTGTTCCAGAAGTCTGTGAAAATACTCTTTAAATGGCAGCAGAGACCCTTTAAATGCTTTTACTTTTTAACTTAACTTTAACCCCTTAAAGTGCCATTCAGACATCAAGATGGAACGTTATCCTCCAGTGACATCCTGCCCTTTAAAAAGCACAAATTCCACTCAGCCTATTTTGCCCGCTTCATTGCTTTAGTGTCGTAGGCATGCTGAAGCATTGCATAAAGCTCAAATATCAGTAAAAACATGTGGAACACAGATCTCAATGTTGATTGCACAATGTCACAAGGCATCATAACTCATGAGAGGTACTGCTGACTCCTGCTGCAAGGCATGATCATGCCATGCTCTATCAGTTGGCTACTGGAACAGCCCCAGACATTTTTGATCGCACCTCGTACATGAAGCCAGAGAGAGCCTAAGGCCAGTAAAATTGGACTTGATCTAAAAAGAATTTCAATTATACTTTATATTCTGTGACTGTCGTATAAATTTTATTCATCCTGGACATGTCAAAATGTGATTGTTTTCTGTTTACCAAAGAAAAACTAGTACTCATTAATATCTAATTTGTTGTTTTACTGCTTAAATGACAAAGAAAAGCATTTGCATAGAAGTTAAAATCACACATAACTGGACACCTCTTTTCTTGATCTACTGAGGCGTTTTGCCTGTCTGAACAGAAGAATGTTAACTCCCTCTTTTTAATGGTACGATGTGTCAATTCATGTAATTTCATCAAAAGCTCCAGATTTCATTACAGCCAAACTGTATCCTTCCAGCCTGTTTGAATAGTGACATCCACTCAACACCTTTAGCATACCATGACTCTGTTTGTAGCCTAGGAATGAAGGATTGAGATTGAACTGCAAGATTTCACACAAGTGGGGACTTGACATGAATTACATTCTCATTTGCACTTATTCGTCTCTTAAGAGCGATTAAAGGTCAACCTGGAGCCTTGTATTTCATGCTCTGCTCCATGTGGAGGTCTTTTACTCGAGTTCATTTCATATATTTTACGGTTGCTCTAATAAATGTGGACATAGGTCACTCAACAGTTTAAGAGTTTAGGAAAGGTTTGAAAAATACTATGCAATTTAGCATTAAAGCCAAACAACATGATCATCTCTTTGCAGGGTAATGTATGATGACAGGACATGATTTTCATTTAAGAAAAAGGACTGGGAGGTACTTTGTCACATTTAATTTAAGATGACATGATGTTGACAGGGAGTAATTAATGTGTAACACTAAAAAGAGGCCTATTGACAGGACAGCGCTATTATTTGGATAATCGCTATTCCTCGGACCCCTCTGACTTTATTTGTTTGCCTGATTCGTTTCACTCAGGCCAAAAAAATGTGGGTCTCTTGATTTTTTTTTCCATTGCTGTATTTAGACATGCACTGATTAGCCATAACATTAACACCACCGGACTGGTCTGAAGTTAGGCAGCCCCATACATAGCAAGCTGCAGTGCACTGCAATACACCTTTCTATCATAGCCACCATTAACAGTTTCAGCAGTCTGTGCTAGCGTAGCTCTTTTCTGAGACTGGATCAGACCAGACATACTACCTTCACTCTTCATGTGCATATATGAGCCTCAGCACAGGCAAATCTACAACCATATCCAGGAGCAAGCAAACGGAGGTGAAAAGCGGAGAAAACTAGAAGTATACTATATAAGCATGCATTCACACGCCAATTAAGCAAACCATTATTCAGGATACCTCAGAAATGCAAGATAAATCAGAAGAGACAGATAGACATTCACACAGTCAGTCATTTGCCGAACTGCTTAATCCTACTAGGATCATAGGGAGGTTGGAGCCTATCTCGGCCAACACTGGGCGAAGGCGGGGTACATCCTGAACAGCATATTGCAAGAGATAGACATATGCAAGATTTTTCATGAATCATAGAAAATACAGTAAAAGGCTTCTAAAGCCTTACAAGTCTTATAATACAGTAAAAGTATTCTAAAGTATTATAAAATAAACATGATTAATTATAACGTGGAAAGATTTATTTTATTATAAAATATATTTTTCACATCTGTGATACAATTTTTCACTTGTCATCTGCACAAGTATTTTGTATTATATTCCTTACAATAATTTATGCACAGGAATGTATAAAGATGTGCATATATTTATGCAAATATAATTGTTTGTTTCAAAGTAACAAATTAAGGTTAGGTTTTTGCTAAAATGCAATATATCCAGTAGAAACAGCAGAATCCCATGGGATTTAAACAGAATCTGTGTCATTTTAAAATAAATTTTAAAGTAAATATTAATAAAGAATATTAAGAAATAAAATTACAAATAACCACTATGCATAGAAACTAAAGAATGGTTCATTTAGTCCAACCATATTAAGTTGCAGCTTGTCACATATATAATAACTACAGTTCAATGAATAGGAAACAGATTAGTTACAATAGCAGTGTGGAGTTTATAGAGTTAATTCATTATTCCCTGACATGTCTCCCCCTGACATGTTTCAACACCGTTCATATCGAAGCGGTCGTTTTACTATTTTTATTTATGCATGCCTTGTCCAAAGTCGATTGTTCAAAGATCTGTGCTTGATATTATGTGGTGAATGCATGTTCAGTTACATTATCATGTTATTATCACTCAATGGTTGTATTTGGCTACTCGTTCCTATTTTTATTTCCTACTCGCTAAAATCTTTTATGGATTTTTGTTTGCATGACACAAAGTTATCCTCAGTGACTAGGAGCTGTTATAATGACATGCCAGTTATGGCTAAAATTCCAGTTTTAACACAGAGCCAACAAATCATTGCCTTTTCTTGCTCAGAAGTTATTGTACATTATTGCTTTAGAGTCTATTCTATGCTATTCTATCTATTCCTTTTGTACCGCTTCACTTGGTTGAGGTTTTCTATCAAAAGGTCCCTTAAAGTTTAACTGGAACATGATATCATTCCAAGGGTCCCTCCAGGCATCAACCATCCGCAGTTTACTCCATGTGGCGTATATACATATATACATATAGTCATCTCTTCTAGAAGATTAATGCCCAATGAGCCAATGAGGCAGGTGCAGCCAAGAACCCAAAATTATCTCTGCAGATTTCATGGACTTCCAGTCACCCAGCATTCCTGAAAATTACAGTGAAGAAAATACACATGATTAACTCGTCACCAAACTTCAGTACCACAACCAGTAACTTACTAATCATTTTTCTTTAGCATTTAATATTTGAATTAAAAGTTCATAGCAAATTCAGACATCATTGCTTTCAGTTTCCTTTAATTTCTCACAAGACACATGCAATGCATTATTAACAACAAGCATTTTACCACCCAAAGAAAATCTTAAACCCGCAAACAGTCACAACCGATTAGATTGTATTATTACCTACTTGTTTAGGTCAGAAGTTTGTTTTTCCAAAAAATTTCATCCTGGTCTTTCGAATGTACCCTGTGCACATTCTTGTGTGGCCGAGGTATTTGGTTCTTCTGCTGAATTTGGTGCTCCAGGCCAACCAAACTCTCCACTGATTTTACTATAAAATCTTTGTGATCCTTCCTCACTCTTGTTGATAAACAGCCTGTGTTCTTCATTTTCTTCTTTCATTAAGTGAATTTTTCAGAGCTTAAAATCCAAAAGTCTCGAAAAGATCCCAAGCATCGCTCTACCTAAGTTCATTGACATATCACTGTAACACTGTTTGTAAGGTCCAACCCTTCACGTTATTGTTGCCAACTTCCTTGTTTTTATAATTGACATGATCTGAAGAACAAATCACGTCACTCCAGCACTGCAGGCATGGGGGTAGAAATGTTTAACCTTTATAGCCATGTTCCCATGCCAGTGCTCTAGATCTAAATGGAGGGGGTGTTGAAATATTAATGCCAGTGTTGTCCAAGATTGCAAAAGATGAACCCTGGTCTAAAGGCAACACTTATCTTCTGGTCAGCATTGTTGTGGCTAGTGCTTAGTTGACAGATGGATTTACACTGAAACACATAAAATTTTCATTAATTCTCACCTGGGGCAGCATAGTGGTGTAGAGGTTGGCATGTTCACCTCACAGCAAGAAGCTTATGGGTTCAAGTTGCAGGGTTATTTCTTTGTAGAGTTTTTGGTGGGTTTTCTCTGGGTACTCCAGTTTTCTCCCACAGTCAAAAGACTTGCACGTTTGGCAAATTGGGTGTTCCAAATTACCCTTAGGTTTGAGTGTGAATGGTTGTATGTGTGTGTTGGCAATGGACTGGCAAGCTGTTCAGTGTGTCCCCCTCCTTTGCACAGAGTCGGCTGAGATAGACTACAGCCTCCCCATGACCCTAGTAGGATAAAAGGGTTCGGCAAATGAATGAATGAATAAATGAATTCTCAGCTGCCTTTTGAAAGTTTACCTTTCAAACAGCAGCTGAGTAAGTTTACATGAATTGTTGCATCATCGGAAGGAATTTTGAAAATTCCTTGCACGCTATTTAGAGACGGAGCCTGAGGCAAGGCATTAGATGTGATGAGTGACTTATTTTCAGCAGTATTTAAGCAATGTGATGTGCATGACCCTGAAGCATGACATTTGTTTCGACCTCCTAGCAGTGGTGGCTCAATGGTTAAGACTCTGGGTTACTGCTCTGATAGTTGGTGGTTCAAATCCCAGTACCACCAAGGAGCCACTTTTGGGCCCTTGAGCAAGGTCCTTAACCCCTTAATTGCTCAGTTGTATAAATGAGATAAAAGTGTAAGTCGCTCTGGATAAGGGCGTCTGCCAAATGCCATAAATATAAATAGTTTACTGAATGAATGGCATAATTATGTGGTTTAAGGTTTTAAATCACTTCTATACAGTATGTGGTGAATTCCAGTTTGCATTATTTTTACCTTAATGTCAGCTCAAATAATTCTTTAGATATTAAGAAATGTAATGTTCTACAAACGATTTCAGGGCTCTGCCCCCATGCATTGACATCATATGATTGTGTCAGTGCAGTTAAATTCCAATCCTTTAGATTGCTGTTGCAAAATTCCTTGTAGATTCAAGCATCAGTTTCAAAATCAGTTTAACAAATCAGTCTATTCACACAAGTGATGTCTGTTTAAAGCTCTTTAGGAAACCCACTCCTGAAAAGTGTGTTAAAAACATGAATGATGGAATGGTCTAAAGACAACACTGTTTCTATGTCTTTGGCAGGAATTTTAGTAATAGAGCATATGAACCTTTCCACTGTAAAATGTATAAACATCCCTACAAACGTCTTACCTACAGTACTGTGCAAAAGTCTTAGGCACCCTATTTTTAGTAGAATCTTTGTTATAGATTTTTTTTTTTCAGATTATAGGTACATTAGCGAGTCCAAATTTCCAAACATTAGTTTTCCAGGACAAAATTAAATGATGCGAAAAATTGTCATTGTCAAGCACTTTTCAGACAAGAGCATAATGAAGGCTGCTGGATTTTATGCAAATAAAGAAGCAAGTGTGACGGTCAAAATCTGGTAAGATGTTCGGTAAAACTTACGAACTCATTATCTTTTAAAACTGCACAAACTGTACCTGAGACTACTATATTCTTAATGCAAAGGGTCGTCACACCAATTATTGACTTTGGTTTATTTATTACTGTTTTTGCTATTCATAGAATTTTTTTTTTAATGTACAGCATTTCTGTGCATGTGCCTTGTGCACAGTACTGTATGTTTTATATTTATCAGTCAATACCAATGAAACAAAGGTCATTAAGAATCCGGATCCATATCCACACAGATGAAGATTTATTGGGTTGTTTCAAGAAATATTAGGATGAATTGTCCCCGACTATTTAATCAGAGTGCATATATTTTGCAAATGGGTAGGTCATAAGGGGTGGTTGAGATTTATCTTAATTTAGTGTAAAAAAAAAAAAAGAAAGAAAAAGAAAAAAAGAAAATAAATAAATGTTTTCTAAAGCCCTGTAACACGTCACATGACTTGTTTCTTTGCTTTACACAGAAAAGCACCGAGGCATGAGTGGCATGTGGAAAAACTGAAAAGGAAATTTACTGAGTGACTGCCATACTTATTATACCTTTTTCCTGCTTGATAATATTGAAAATGGTCATTAGATCTTCAGACCATGTGCCACATCTTTATCGAAGATGAGCTAATATTAAATGGTGAAAGTAGCTGAAGCTTGAAGTAGCTCCATAGCCTATAGGATTATACGGTATGATTATTGTAGATTTGTGATAAAATTTGTGTCTAAAATTCTATTACTCATACCTTACTACTGTATCTGAAAAGCAGGCTTCTTAAATGAAAGTTAAATGTTTTAAAATAAGAAACAAATTAGATAAATGGAAAATAGGTTTCAGAATGACATGTCTAATTAGACTTAAGTGATGTTAAACTATAATTTGGGGTGAAGTTGATCCCGAGCCTCTTAGAAGGCATACACTATATACCAGCACTAAATAGCAGTTTAATTTTATGACCATCTAAATCACCTACTCCAACCGTCAGCTGTAAGGGTGCAGGGGAACAGTCCGACACTTTGAGGTTTGCATAGCAGAGTTGCTTTACAGTCCTAAAGCCTTACAGGAATGTTAACTGTTAAACAACAGAAGATAAATGGACTATGAAGTAGTCATAAACTGGAGGCAATATACATCTAAATCATTTCATGTTGCCATTTCTCTCTTCCATCTATTCTAAGATCATGTGGCTTTATTTTCCAAAAGATTAAATGCAATCATGACTACTTTTGTCAGATGGGCACCATGCACGGTAGCCTCAGATCACATGCAGGCTTGTTACATAACTTGGCTATGAAATAGAGATGCCTGTGCTATAAAAGGTATGGGAAGAGAAAGATAAATTATGCCTAACATGGGGTGTCTTATTTTAAGACCTTTTGAAATAGCAGATAGTGATGGAGGATTGTAGAGCTCAGCATTAGCTTTATTTGTCCAAGACTCTGACAGCTCCTTCCTTCCTTTTTTCCTTTTCTCTTCACACACTCTGATTTTATTACATTTGTTTACTTACTTGCTTTCTATTTTTTATAAGCTTTTCTCTAATGTTTACATAGGAAGTATAATTATTTCATGAAAGTGCATGTTAAGTGAAAGATAAAGCTAAAAAAAAATAAAGCATGTCAGGATTTAGAGAGTTCCTGTGCAGAAATTTTTTCTTACAGCTGTGACTTTTCCTTACTCAGGCATAGTGCATGAAGTGCAAATTGTAACCAGGGGAACTTCCGCAACAAAGGATGTAATGTTGTGTCAAGCCAGCCAAGACCCTGTCATTTCCCAGAGACACATATCTTTATCAGTGCTTTAATCTCTGCTGTTCCTGACATTTTTTCTGTAGCTAGTAAATATTGTTGTTAGACATTTGTGCGGCCTTGCACTGGTCCCACGAGCTGTTCAGGGTGTACCCTGCCTTCACCCAGTGTCGGCTGAGATTAATGCAAATTAATGAATCAATGACATTTGTGGCATTGCCCTGTACTTTATATCCCTACTTGTTTCAGTAAAGTCAGCCTGTACATCAGTGGTCTCCAACCCTGTTCCTGGAGATCTACCTTCCTGCATGTTTTATCTCCAACCAAAATCTAACACACCTCTTTGACCTGTTCAAGAACTTCTTCAAGGCAATAATC
>JBCNYH010000010.1:7354845-7383047 GCA_039654325.1 Tandanus tandanus
CCCCCGGAAGAGCTGGAGGAAGTGGCGGGGGACAGGGACGTCTGGACCTCACTGCTTAGGCTGCTGCCCCCGCGACCTGACCCCGGAAGAAGCGGAAGAAAATGAATGAATGAATGAATGAATGAAATTTATATACATTAAAAAAATAGAAAAGCTATACCATATTGGGCAGCACGGTTGCATAGTGGCAAGCAAATCTGCCTCACAGCAAGAAGACCCTGGTGTGGAGTTTGCATGTTCTCCCAATACTGGCGTGGATTTCCTCCAGGTACTCCAGTTTCCTCCCACAGTCTATAAACATGCACATTAGGCTATTTGGCTGTTCTAAGTCACCCCTAGGTGTGAGTGTGAATGGTTGTATGTTGGTCCTGCGATGCTCTGGTGAGCTGTTCAGGGTGTACCCTGACTTCACCCAGTGTCAGATGAGATAAAAAATATGATAGATGTGATATGTTAACGTTATTATGAATATATATTGAAATATGGAAATATGCAAAAATGTCTAAGGATAGGACAGGCATAATCATCTTTACAGACAGGCATTTCTTATGTATTTATTTCATGATGATAAATATTGAATAAAGGTTTTACATTGTAGATATGGCTGCTTATTAAGGAATTATATGTAAGCTATTATTTAACTTAAGCCTAATGGTTAGAGAAGCAGCTTTGGGACCGAAAGGTCACTGGTTCGATTCCCGAACCCACCCCTAACCCACCCTTGAGCAAGGCACCTAACCCCTCTCTAACTGCTCTCCGGGTGCCCCAATGTGTGTGGCAGCCCACTGCTCCGAGTGTGTGTGCTCACTGTTTACATGTGTGTGTGCTCACTTTGGATGGGTTAAATGCAGAGGCAATAATTTCCCTTGCGTGATTAATACAGTATAGCAAAATCAAAATAAATTAAAAAACTTGTACCAAGTCCCTGATGTTACTTGAAAATGACACCATAATGAAAATATCCTAGAAGAATTGGTTGAATGCATTTAAAGGAGTCAGGTGAAATACTTTAATTATAAGTGCACTGAACTGCTTCCCATTAATATCCATTCATTCATGGGAGTTCTTCTCGCCGCATAGTTTAATATATCCTAAATTGACGTGGACACGCTTCTAATGATGCAAGTAAATCTCTGCAAGAAAACTTCTCCCTTGGGCTGTAATAGAAGTGCTCGAAATACATTTTATTTGACTTTTAAACACTCCTTGTGGGTCAGGAAACACACTTTGTTGCTTACATTTTCCAGGCATATGGGCTGCAGGCACTGTCTGTATTTCAGTAGATGACATAGCTGGTGAAACAAGCAAACTTGATTATCGATAGCACAGAAAATACATTCAACTAACCACAACCCAGCTTATATAATGGTGATTCAAGGAATTCAATTAAGGAAGGCGAAGGGGGTTGTGCGCACAGCCAGGAAGTGAGTTGTAGAAAGAATGAAATGGCACATGAGACTGCTTTCTATACAGATGTCACTTTTATTGGCTGAGGAATATTTGTGCAATGAGCTCATGGATTTCATGCTTTGTGATCTGCATAAAGCTTAGCTTCACTAAAGAAATACTCATAAGCCCTTGAACAAGGGGTCAAGTCTGTGTTACTTTTTTGTCTTGATACCTGCCAATGTGACAGGACTATTTAAGTAGGATACATCACACCTATGGGGCCAGTGTACTGCCGCCAACCATGCTGAGGTGAAATAGGATGTTATGTTACTTCAGCCCCACGCTTTGGATCTTATATTTCTTTTTGGTTTTACTATATGACCTGCACAAGGATCATAATAATGTTATTAGACTTTACATTGCCTGAATCTGTTCATCTTTATATGGCTTCTATACAAACTGAAAATGGCTCTGCTTGACGTAGCAAACCTTTTCCTCCTCAGTGCAAAAATGAAGCGGCATTTTGCGGAGTGGTTTGATTATACGCAACTCTTTTCATTAAATCCTCGCTGTGTGAGTGAGAGCTGCTCGGTTGAGTAAACCTCAAATTGAAATGGCAATAAAATTGACCCCTGTGATTTTGTGTTAAGAGTTGTTTGAGGTTCGGCTCTTTACGAGGAGTTGCGGTTAGGGTTTGGAGCCCGGGGGGGGGGGGGTGTTTGTGTGAACTGACAAGCCTTATTGGGGGTGGCGAGTTTGGAATTTGGGTACAGCAGGCATTCATTGCGTGGGAATGGGGCTCAGTTACCCTGACTTTGGTTGCAGATCAAAGCCTTATTAAAAGAACCACACAAGAATTTTATGTGCTACTGTCAGAAAATTGTAAATACTCTTGCAACACCTCACTCATGTTCCCCACAAGAAGGCATGGGGGCTATACATAAATGCATACGCTCATGTATATGCACACATTACCAGGATTGCATGCCAGTACACACATGGATGTTCCTCAAAGTCTATCAAATATCTCAATATATATATCCACAAGCAAACCACAGCCCCAACACTCTCATCAGCTCAGCCACACCGTGCATGCACATACAATCTCCAATCATATAAACTACCATTATTATACCCTTTGCAATACAGCTTCTCTACCACTTCCTTTCCAGCCAACTCAAGTGCTTTTATTTAACCTTAAATTACAAAATACCAGTCACAATTAAAAAGACAGTAAAACAAATCCAACATTCAGTGGTTTCATTCAGAGAAGTTCAAAAAAATTGAAATAGAAGCAGCTTGTTTTACATTTAGGCGGCACTGTGGTTAGCACGTTCACCTCACTGCAAGGTCCTGAGTTCGAGGCTCAGGCTCCGCAAAGGCGTTTCTTTGAGGAGCTTGAATGTTCTCCTGGTGCTTGTGTGGGTTTTCTCCAAAGACATGCACATTAGGCTAATTGGCTGTTCTAGATTGCCTAACGTGCGTGAAGGGTTGTGTATGTGTTCACCCTGTAATGGACTAGTGCGCTGTTCAGGGTGCAACCCTACTAGAATTAATAGCTTGTGGCTCCCGAGTGGCGTATCGACAAGGTGCGTGACTATCAACCTGGATGGCCACAGCCATCCACGACCAGGAGTCCATGGGAGATAATTCTCTCACAGAAGGGAGGGATGGCATACGCTCACTTCCCTGTCACTCACAGCAATCACCAGCCAAAATCATGGGCATCTGTGAGCTCATACGAGGGGGCAGATAGCACTTTCCATCCCAGTGTGTTAGGTCGCCTCCAAATACGCATGCGCAGCAGTTCGTAAAGAGGCAGGTGGCAGCATAGCATGTCACACCTCTCCCTAGTTGGTGGTGGTCGTGTGATAGGGAAGGCAATACTTGACGGGTGGGAATTGGATATTACAAAAATAGAGGAGAAAATGGGGGGGAAATGAAAAAAAACAAAGTATTAAGTAGTTTGTCAAATTGATGGATGCATGGATGATTTATATTTACATTCATGGCCTTAGAAATCTCTATTAACAGTAAGTGCATCGGAATACTGGTTCACTAGGTCACTCAATCACTCATTTGCCGAACTACTTAAACCTACTGGGGTTACTGGGAGGCTGGAGCCTTTCTCAGCCGACACTGGGCGAAGGCGTGATACACCCTGAATAGCTCACCTGTCTATTGCAGGACTAACACACAAACAACCATTCACACTCACACCTAGAGGCAAATTGGAATAGCCAATTAGCCTACTGTGCATATAGGAGGAAACCGGAGTACCCTAGGGAAACCCGCGCGAGCATAGAGAGAACATGCAAACTCCACACAGAAACGCCCGAGTTTCAAACCCAAGACCTTCTTGCTCTGAGCCAGACGTGCTAACCACTATGCCACCCGACACTAAGTAATGGAGTAACAATACTACCAAATGAAAAAAAATGCAGATAAATAGATAGATGAGCAAATTATGGAGAATTTAAAAAAAAAAGAGAGAGAGATCAGTGATGTGTTATATAGAACAATAATAGGGCTGCATTGTGGTTGCATGTTGGAAGAGTTCGTTTTGGTTTTGCCTCAAATCCTTGCCAAACCTCCAAAGTCCAGTCTTGGACAGGCAGTGTGTTTATGCTAAGCACAACCTCTCCAGTACTGATTTATGTTTGTAATCATAAAACACACACACAGAAAAAAAAAAGAATGAATAAGTAGTTGAGTGTAAATAATTTGAACAGTTGCCGTGTGTGCCGAATCATTAATTAACACTGGAAGTAAAGTAACTACCGTAACACTAATCACTGATATTTCAGCCAGGATTGTGGTTCAGAAATTTCAAGATCATATGATTTCAATTAGCCATTGGGAAGCTTTGCAGAAGGAAATGTCACACTACCATGTGTGCGTTCTTTATACACACCAAGAGTGATCTCACAATGAAATTTGTTTCAAGTCATGTGCGAATGATGCAGCTAAATATTTATTGACATTTTCTGCTGTATGAATGAATGATAATGCAAACATTACATTAAGTGTTGTTTATTACCCTAATTACAATTATATATCATTTATATTTGTAAACATGTGTTATATTCATAGTTTTTGAGTTCAGCTGGACTGCATGTGCTGTAATTGCAGACATATGCAGAACTTTTGCCACTGCTATAGCACTAGTTAGATTTCTTTTCTACCTCAGCAAACATACCATTCATTACAAATTTGCCATGAATTTCATATCTTTTACAGTCATGATACACATTTAATTACTATATCAATTAATCAGTGTATGTGGCTAACCACTTTAATGTGTGGTTGGGTTTTGTGTGTTTTTTGGGGTGTGTGTGCTTACTTTTGCAACATATTTATAATGTTGGTGTTCCAGTTTCCCTTTGGTCAAGGAAAGAATTTTTGCTCCCCTGTTCAGAAGTGCTGTTTTAATGAACACAGCGGAAGATGTGGGGCTGTGGTAACTGCATATTTGTGTGTTTAGGGTCTGCCAGAGATTCCGAGAGTCAAACTTCAGCTTCATTTTCATTCGCGTGACATCATGATGTATTGTTCCCTTTCCCTTGTCTTATTTAAAGCCATAGTACTCACACTCAGCCCCTGAAGGGTCTCTTTTCCCTTTTCCGGACAGACATAGAATGAATCACCTGTGTATTACTTTCACATGAGACTCTATATATTCTCTGTCTGTCCCTCAAATATTGTGCATCAAAGTCCCATAATACACTGTTTGACTTGGCATAGTCACCAGTCTGGATATTTCGTATGCCTAATGCTTTTGCCAAACTCTAAGGATTTTGCCTTTGACTCCATAGTCTCATTCATGATCTTCTCAGGAGTAATAGTATAAGGGTCTTAATCCCTTATCCGTGAATCATGATATTGACATATAGCCTCTAATCACAGCTCCAGATCCGCGAGGGTCTTGTGACATTGGAATTTCACGTATGTTACTGAACTCGAGTATATCTATTGAAATAATCCTGTGCTCTTCAGTGATCACTTGTCACCCATAAGCTTCAAAGCATGAGGTGGGCTCCAGCTTGAAAGAACATTAAGCTAAATGTGGATGGAAAATGTCAAAGGGAATCTCTCCTAATAGACCGTATTTGACTTGGTAAATCTTACTAATGATTTGCTGTCTGTAGCGTAGCTGAAAGAGAAGCAGAGAATGTAGACTCACTTTGATCAAGAATGCGTTGCCAAATTAATATCTGAATTTGCTTATCTACTCACCTTCATAGGACCTGTGAGGGCCAGAATATCAAATACCGCACATGCAGTAACGTGGTGAGTAAACATTTTTGTCTTAATTAGCAGTGGGAATCAAAATGAAAAGCTGGCTGTTATCTTGTGTTCAAAACTGTACCTTCTTCCTCATTTGCTGATGCCTCATTTCTCAGGACTGTCCACCAGATTCCGGAGATTTCCGTGCTCAGCAGTGTTCAGCCCACGCTGATGTACGCTACCAGGGTCACTACCACGAGTGGCTACCAGTGGACAATGACCCCGAAAACCCATGTGCCCTCAAATGCCACGCTAAAAGCACAGACCTTGTAGTAGAGCTGGCACCAAAAGTGTTAGATGGAACTCGCTGCTACACAGAATCTTTGGATATGTGCATCAGTGGAGCGTGTCAGGTTTGCATGCTATCTGAAAACAACTTTATTAATCTTGATATTGTATAGTAGTGCCTTAGGCCTGTGTGCACTGATTTAAGCAGTGTTAAAATGTGGTTTCTGTGCTGTGTGCCAATACAGCTGTGATGTTTTATTTTGGTTTTGAACTTCAAAGACAGTTTCGGTTACACTTGAATACATATTTGCAATGTTACATGTCGATATCAGTTATGGCACAGTTCAATTTAACCTCACTGTTTCTTTTTTCAATTTGCATGATGTAGCATGAAGAATGGTATAACCACTAGCATTTTACACACAAGGACCGAAGCCACTTACTTCCATTCAGATCACAGTTTATTGATTGGAAGCATGCTGAATCCTTAAACATAATTGATTTAAAAAGTAGAAAATGCAGAAGAGCTAAGCTGGGAGACGTCCAGTCTGTGAGACGTCTTCTTTTTTCTTTTTGGCAGATTGTTGGCTGTGATCATGAGTTAGGAAGCACTGCTAAAGAAGATAATTGTGGAGTTTGCAATGGAGATGGATCTTCTTGCAGACTTGTGAGAGGACACTACAAATCCCAACATGCCAGTGGGAAGAGTAAGGATGAAAGTTTGTTTTCTTTAATACACATTCAGTCTATTATCTGGTGAAATCCTACTAAGATTTAATGATACTCGTTAAGCTTTGTGTTCAAATCTGTTTGTGGAATTTTTGTAACAGATACAGACAATGTCTGGAAATATCTTTTTATCCTAATTAAGAAATTGGGTTATTTCTTAAAAATTGAAACAAGAAACTGGTTGGGCTTCGTCACTGACCTGTGTAGCATAACACATTATCGGCCAGTGCTGAGCTGCAAAAACAACAAGCGCAGAAATCGTGGAAAACATTTCTTTTTGTTCCAAAACCAACTAATAACAGGAAAGCCGAGTTGGCAAAACGTTAGCTGCATAAGCCATTTTGGATTTACCGCCACACACACCTCTGGCAGCATTCTCGTTCTCAGAGTCACTAGAATGTGACGTCTCACTGTCTCCACAAGACTCCTCCCTCTCTGGTTCAAATAGATAACCATTTACACCCATTTTCTCGTAATTGCTAGCCATAGTTGCTTCTTGAACATGTTTTTTATCACTTAAAATGTCACTCATTGAATAGACCTGCTTGTTTACTTGCAACGTGTTGACGTCACTGTCGGGGAAAGAAACGCCTGCTACCATTGGTTCAACCCTCGCTAGTAATCCACGGGATAAAATCATCCAATTTTGTGCTTTTTATGGTCATTTATGCTAAAATAAGTGTTTGTATTGCCTAAACATATTACATATGTACGAATTATGCTGTAAGGATGACCAATACTGGTATTCTTTAAACTGCATAAAAATTAAATTCGCAGTGGATGAACTTTATTTGCATACAAGCTACTACACTAGACAATACACAAGTTTTAACCTGGTTTGGCGGCTCCAGTAGTTGACAATCATATATGTGTAGGCAAATTTACATTTCCCAGGAATTTACAGGAATCCCCTGCCAAAAACCACATGCTTTAGATTTTTTATTTTTTTTTTCAGAATTTCTCATCCCTTTATTTTCGCAAGCATCCATGCTCCACAGAATGTCTTTATATGTGCCCAAGATTTGCACAGCACTGTATCAATCATTAAATGTTTTCCATTACATGTTTTGAAAGGCTTGACATGCTGTTTAGATAATCGCTTTGGTTGTACATGTTATTTAAGAATGACGAGCTCTGTAACTTCCACCTGTGATTAATTTAAACCACGGTGCACCTGCACAGCACATCTGCTGCCTCAAAGCAAATGTACTCTGTACTGCTTTATCAAAACGGTTTAAACCTCAGTAGAGTTGTGTTGAATCTCTGTCATGGTTAAGAGCCATACTTTCTGCTACTTGATGCAGTTTTCATTTTTAAGAAGTTTTGATGTCATTGTTTGTACTGCATCATTGTGGTTAGGAAATAGTCGGGCTGAAAGTCAATCTTTTGCTAGTTGTAATACACCTAAAAGAAAAAAATTATATAGTTATAATCCATCAGAGTGTGTATGAGACATGTACCCAAGCCAAGCCGACCCTCTTAAACAGCAAGTGGCATAACACTCAAGTAAAGCCATATTCCAGTCATCACACATAGTGTTAGTTTTGTTTTCTATTGTTCTTGGTTTTACTCAAGTGTTCCTGCATAGCTTAGATCATTTTAATGATCACATCTGACTGCAATGAAAAGCTGTGCATTCCCTTTAATCATTCCCTCATTTTTTTCTCTCTCTCTCTCGCTCTCTCTCTTTCCCCCAGCTGAGGACACTGTGATTGTTATTCCGTATGGAAGTCGTCATGTGCGCCTGGTTCTGAAAGGCCCGGATCACTTGTGTAAGTCTTGGTAGGTCCAGGGGCTTCCATTCAGAACTGAGATAGAGATCGAGTGGGTTTATTCTGTTTATTTTCATATGAGTACATTGCATATATCTAAAAGTAGTGTAAGTCAGATGTAGTGTATTCCATGTTGGACTTGTTGGCTGTGAATAGAAGAATCCTCTTAATCAGCTAGAACCTCTAAATGATCAGATGTCCGTTTGTTTAAAGGTTGATGCATACTGCATTGATTATTTAATGCTGCCAGATTCTTACACGGCCGAGCAGCGGTCTTATAGATGCTTCCTGGGTATTTTTCTAATAGAATAGTCCAAATAAATCACGCTGAAAGGTGACACAAGATTAGCGAGATAGAGATTATTTTACATTGACGTGCACTCGCTTTCAAAGACGTTCAAGGATTATATCAATGATGTCAAGATGTTGGCAACCATCCGATTAATATGGCATAAAATCTAAAACAAATGTCTTCCATCCTATCATTATTCTCATCGCAGCCAGCGAAGATCTTCTTTCTGAAGATGCAGTGTAACTGCTTTTCTCATAGACAGATTTTTGGCAGGTTTCATATTGCGGGCAACCAAATAGTAACCAGCTGGCTCTTGGCAATAACTTACGCTCTTGGAGGGTTTTTGTTCCCACTCTGGTATTTTGTAAATGTCCACACTGGATTAAGACAAGACCCCATAAATCGAAGGTTGACTTCAGGTCATGTTATGGAGGGAGCGAGGCAATACACACTTCATAAGATCTGCCATTGCCTGGAAAGCTCACACCCTGTCAACAGAGCCAAGCACAACTGAATACTGTAGAAAAATCACTACAAATACAAGAATTTGTTGTCTTTTTCTTAAACCTGTGTGCCAAGTAATGAACATAAGGTAGAAGTCCATATTCAGAGTTGTTCATACTCTGGTGACGAAGTACAACTTGATGTGTGGGAAAATGCCCATCAACGTATATGAAATTACTGAGGTTGGTAGTTCATCACACTTGGAAGCATTTGCTAAATGAGTCGGGGATTGAGGTGTCAAAGTTTTAGAAATTGTATCAGCTGCTTCTCAAGGCTACAGAGGAAATGGGTGATTCCACAATTTCTGTCTTAAATGGCTGCAAGGTAGAATAAAAATTTCAACTATATCAAATTGTGTTCCTTGTGCATTTTCTGCCTAACATATTGTAGAACACCATTATGAGAAACAATGAAGACAATTTTACCCCACTAAACCACTCCATAAGAGAAAAGTGAGACTTTTTTCAAATTCCGTCCCCAGAAATGATGGCGGTCATGGTGGGACATGAATAAACCTAGATAAAAAATTTTTCAGTGATATGTACCTTGGTATGTAACTTCAGTGATATGTACCTTGAGATGCCTGCCACATAATGGATACACTTTAATTTGAAATGTCCTTTCCTTTTCTAGATTATGCAAGTTTAAAATGTTCACTAATGTACAGTATGTCACCCTGTCTGTTAAAGTAGTTCTGTACATTAAAACTGGCATAGCAAGAAGCAGCAATAACTTTCTGACCCCATAGTAACTGAAAAAGATAAAGGATAACCACCTCCAGCAGCCTTTACAACTTCATTGACATAGGTCCACCATAAGTTATTAGGGGCTTAAGGGGCAGTGGTGGCTTAGTGGTTAAGGCTCTGGGTTACAGATCCGAAGGTCAGTGGTTCAATCCTCACTATCACCACTGTTGTAGCCCTCAATTGCTCAGTTGTGTAAAAAAATGATAGTTGTAAGTTGCTCTGAATAAGAGCATCTGCCAAATGCTGCAAATGTAAATAAGTTGATCAAAACCTTAGATGAAATTAGGGTGTTGTTTGTGATTAAGCCCACTGTCCCAACATTTTGCCCATAATTGTGGAATCGCCCAAATGCAAGTTTAGTAACCAAGATTAAAAATTTTTATTCTTATTAAAATGAATTCCATGGCAGAATAAGTAAGCATATATAAGAATATTGCTGTTATGTCACTGATTACCAGTTTTTAATGAATAGATACCTGCGTACAGAATAAGTAAGTCTGCAATTAAACTACATTCTTCATGTTCTTCTTTGGTTGCCTGTGGCTTCTATAACATTTGGAAATTTGGCAATAGCAAAACATCATGCTTAATGAGTTGAATTTGTATTTAGATGTGAGGAAGTTGATCTGTGACGTGTGAACAGGGTTGCCAGATCTGTGTGAAAAAAGCAGTAGACTAGTAAGGCATGTAGTTTCCCGGAATAGTTCTTTTCATCCTCTGTATAAAAACAGGAATGGCATGGCTCCATTGCCTTTCATTCCATGGAAGTGAAACCAAAATTCCTTTGCCATGTTGTCACAGAGACTGTGCAGAAGAGATCAGAGTTGAAGTCACATACACCTATTCTCTATCTCTATCTTGCTAATCTTATTAGTCCTGCACCCAAATTCCAGTTATTCACAGAAGCTTTACTTCATTCCTAAGTGTCTCCACAGCTTGTTATGATAATAGGAGAATGTTTTCAAAACTGGAAATTCCACCAAGATGGAAATTAGGCTGTTTTGTCATTGAAACAAATTCAATTCAAATCAATTCAGTTTTATTTGTTTACAATTAACATTGCCGCAAAGCAGTTTTACACAGTAAACACAAATTTGCTAAAGAATTTAAATATTTCTCTATAAACCCTACACATCCCCAATGAGCATGCCCGCGGCAACGTTGGCAAGGAAAAACTCCCTCAGACGACACGAGGAAGAAACATCGAGAGGAACCAGACTCAAAAGGAAAACCCATCCTCATTTACTTGAAACCAAATAAAATACAAGCAAGAGCGAGGGCTTCTAAGATGAGAATTCCGTATCAGGACGGATCACAAGATTCAGAAAGCAGAAGGATCAGGATCACTGGTATCTCAGAAGTAGCATGTGTACCTCATCAAAATGGGGGGGGTTTAGGTATGAGGATGCACCTGTTATGGCTTTACTGTTTAAAAATGCTGCATTGTTTGCTCCATGTTCTCTACAGACAACACTTCTTTCATGAAGTCATTAAATGGCCTAAATTTTTTACAAATTTTTGACATAAAAGATTTTTTTTTCTCACTCCCTCATCTCTCACTCGTTTTTTTTTTTTCCCCTCACTCCCTCATCTCTCACTCGTTTGCCAAACCGCTTAATCCCATTAGGTTGCAGGGAGGCTGGTGCATATCTCAGCCATTTTAGGCGAATATGGGGTACACCCTGAACAGCTCACCAGAGCATCGTTGGACAACACTCACACAACCATTCTTATTTACACACACCTAGGGTCAATTTGGAACAGCCAGTTAACATAATGTGCATGTCTTTGGACTGTGGGAGGAAACCAGAGTTCCTGGCAAACTCCACACAGAAACACCTGAGCCCGGGTATCGAACCCAGGACCTTCTTGCTGTGAGGCAGACGTGCTAACCACTACGCCACCTTTCAGCTCAGTTTAAAAGGTTTTAGTGGGAAATCACACACACTTGCCTAGACTACACAATTCTGAACAAAATTTAGGAAATCAAAATATACAAAGTTTATCACTATAACTTTTCAATTTCTGTATGATCCTTCCAAATACTTTTTTTTTTTTTAATTTTAAATGAAAATATTTAAATGAGTGTACACTCCGATATCTGTTTTGAAGAATGCATGTATTTCAGGTTTCTACTTTTATGAAGCAAGTAATTGTTTATGACAGACCCTAAAAATCGCATGTTATCCATGTATAATTTAAATTATACAATTAAAATATGTATAGATCCACTCATATGATTTATACTTATGTTATGTAGGGTGGTACATATGGCCGAAGTTGTGTAGGCTTCACATAAGCCAAACATTTAACACATTGAAGCTATCAGTAGTTGTTGTTTTTGCTCCTAGATTTAGAGGGTAAGACCTTGCAGGGGATCAAAGGGGAGCTTTCTCTAGATGGAACCAAGCAGTACATCTTACAGAACACAATCATCGACTTCCAGAGGCTCACTGATAAGGAGATCCTTAGAATCACTGGACCGCTTGAGGCTGACTTTACCATCAAAGTAAGACAATCAGTTTTTAAAATTAGTATTGCATCTTCTGTATTTCAAAGCTACTGTTTGCAGCATGAGAGAATAATTTGACTGAAGGGTATCTAGTCACTCTTATTCATGTTTGTTATGAATTTCTTCATTCTTGAAAACAGTTGTCGAATGATCAGTCTCAGAAAAATAAATAACTTCAGAAACACTTTATGGTCTGTGCCTGAATGAGGCATACTACATCTTGAGGCATACTACATCTGAGGAGGGAGGAGGGATACAGTACCATGAATAATTATGAATTTCCTTTATCACGTTGGAGTTCTCTGGTGAACTCTCCACTAACTTTCTCCAGAACTGAATTAGATTCCTGGCCGACAGCCACCCACCAATTATTACACCTCTGCTTTTACCCAGTTTGTTAAGTAGCTCCCTAGATTGATGTGCTGGCTGTCGTACACTTAATGGAATAGCCAGTTTGAAATGAAGCAGCCAACAGTTGGAAAATGCCAGTAAAAACAACTCTCCTCCTCCAAAAATTCATCCAGAATAACACAATAAATAGGAATGCCGGAGACAGAAATCTGAGAAGTGCTAAATACCTAATTTTATAATTTGATGCCAGGAAGGTGGCCAGCTCATATCACATTTTTGGGAAAAGTAGACTAAAAAGTCAATAAAACAAGCCAAACAGTGATTCCACTCTAATTAAATGTGTAAACTGTTTGGTTCCTCTTACCCATTCTCCCATATTCTTCAATGTTCATGCATTGTTTTTAACTACTCTGTGATGGGTTGAATTTCAAGCTTCTCAACCAATAAGTGATTAAGGTCCAAAAATTCTCAAACAGGTTATGATATGACCCATCTGGGATTAAAAAGGAGTCTGAGAGGAAGTTTACGCATTTGAGTAGGAGGTTTGGCCAGCATATGTTTTCAATAGATGACTTTATTAATAGATGAAGTTTTAGAGATGGTGGGTATTTTACCCAGCTCCAGCCCTGACTCAGTAAGGATGTATGGGGAGTGATATCTTAGCATTCGATGAAACACTTTTGTCACCACTGAAGAATGTGACAGGTCTTGGAAGTTTATTTAGAAAAGGCTTGGTCTTGAACTAGAAAAGAGAGAACAGAACTCTGGATATTTGAGTATTTGTACTATTGGGCTTTTCTAAGTGTCAAGGAGGTGAAGACAAACCTTATGAGATCCTCTGAGAGTGGGACAATGTTAGCTTGAAACTACTCAGTACATGATTCACTGGGAACATGGTCTATGAACTAAACACAGTTAACTAAAGTTAAATTATTGCCAGGTGTTTATATCAAGCATGTGTGGCATTGTAACCACAAACATTAGAGCCGTCCATAAAGGGAGATTGTACTTTAAATGTGTGAGGGTGTGTAGAGTGAGGGTCCTGCTGGCTTTGTGCCAATTTCCTGTCTTTGTGAGAATTCAGAGCGATGGCACGTCCATAATCCCCCTCAGAGATAGTATGATTAGCTCACTCTTACGAGTGACGACAACCAGTCTTAACATAATACTAGCTTTGTGATGTCTGATCATAGAATAATGCTTTAAATGGAGGATTTTCAAGATATCCCTAAAGTATGTGCTGGTGTGGCATGGTTGTGTAGTGGTTAACACTCTAACCTCACAGCCAGAAGGTCCTGGGTTCAAGCCCTGTGGTCGGGAAGGGTGTCTCTGTATGAAGTTTGCAGGTGCTATGGTTTCCTCCCACGAGTCAGTTTGCTTGTAGGTGTGAATGTGAGACTGAATGGATGTTTGTCCTCAAGCACAAATTCTGCAAGGGGCTTGCAACCCACTCTGGTGAAAGTATACATTGCAATGGAAACCACAAAAGTGGCCCAATGTGGCATGATTTTGAATGGAATAAAAAAATTGAACATATGCTGAAATAACATTCTGTGTTTTGTTTTTGGGGCTGACATTACTGTATACAGGATTAGTAACATAACACTGAATACACATGCAGCATGTGATTATACAATATGAAGACATTTGCCAGTAACTTCATTCTGACAATGTAGTCAGTAAAATTACGGTCTCAAATATTATAGTCAATGAAGACGTTGTTTTTTCTAAAGAAATGACATCAGGATTGTACTTCTGCATGATTGCACCTTTAGAAAAAATATTATTCTTACATATCATAAAATGTTTCTTTAATAAACCATACTGTCATTTAAACAGGTCCGTTATGCCAGCGGTATAGACAGTGTGGTGCAGTTTATCTTCTACCAGCCAATCATCCATCGCTGGAGAGAGACCGATTTCTTCCCCTGTTCTGTAACTTGTGGTGGAGGTAAAAAATAATTATTATTATTTTTAAAAATCAAAATCAAAATAAAAACTTTTGAATTCATACTTTTTTCCCAACCAGTTCACATGGGTGTCTTCAAATTCAGTGCTTTAAATGTACCCAGGGTATCAGCTGACCTCAGCAGAGTGCTTTGACCTGCGCAGTAATCGTGTGGTGGTGGACCAATACTGCCATTATTATCCTGAGAATGTCAAGCCCAAACCCAGACTCCAGGAGTGCAACATGGACCCTTGTCCTGCCAGGTGGGTGATTGAAATGTTACATAACCTGAAAGCTCAGCTGAGCAACTGGTTTTTATTATTTGATTAAAGATGATATCTATTCAATCTAACCCAAATGCGATAGTTACGTGTAAAATATTTTTAATGTCCAATTTCTAGTGATGGCTACAAGCAAATAATGCCCTATGACCTCTACCACCCACTGCCTCGGTATGTATTTAAACTTTCACCTAGGCCTTATACTGCACTTTTTCCTTGGCCTGCTCAAAACCTCTCAGTCCTGGCCAGCTTTCCAGTCCACCTCAGCCTGTCTATGCCGAGTAACATTTCAAGTTCTCTTCCACAGTAGAAGAGAGCCAGAGGTTTCACATTCTATTTCAATGAAGCACTCACTGGGCCTAAAGCCAGGCTGAGACAGTGAAGGCTTTCAGTTCTCTTGCAGTAGTCAGTGCAGATGCGTTAATCCAGTGAGACTGCAGTATGGGCTTTAAGCAAATCAGAAGTGAACTGTTTGGGCAATTTAGCCTTTCTTGTGCATATTAATGTTGCTTGCTCTTAATTTAATGTGTAAATTTCTACTATAATTTTGATCAATATAATGTGTTTATTACTAATATTAGAAGTTTTTGACCTGAAATGGAAAAACACTTGAAATTTCCACTTATCCTCTAAAATCTCTAATGTGAGATGGGAGAGCAGCCCATGGACTGCCTGTTCTACATCCTGCGGTGGGGGAGTTCAAAGTCGTTCTGTCTCATGTGTGGAAGAGGACATGCAGGGAAACATCACTCCCACAGATGAATGGAAGTGTCTGTACGCATCCAAGACATCCATTGTGCAACCATGCAACACGTTTGACTGTCCAACATGGATTGCGCAGGAATGGTCACCGGTAATTAACATTTATTCTGTACTGTTTTTGAATGTACACTGCCAGACATTCTTGAACAGCTTCTTTTTGTTGATTCAGTGTGAATAATTTAACAGTGTAGCTTATACTGAACTATTTATCAGTTTATCAAATAGTACATGGTCCAGCACATCACAGTGACAGAAAGCATTAACTATAAATGAATTGATGTCATGATGTCATGTCAAAATAAGTGCATGGGATGTACACCGATCAGCCATAACATTAAAAACATTATGAGCACTGAGAGGTGAAGTGAATAATGTTGATTACCTCATTACAGTGGCACCTATAGAGGAGTAGGATGTATTTGGCAGAAAATAAACAGTCAGCTCTTGAAGTTGATGTGTTGTAAGCAGGAAAAATGAGCAAGCATAAGGATGTGAGTGACTTTGACAATGCCCACATTGTGCCGAATAAACATCTTGGTCTATTCATCTCCAAAACAGTAGGTCTTATGGGGTGTTCCTGGTATGCAGTAGTACCTACCAAAAAGTGGTCCAAAGAGGAACAACCAATGAACTGGCAAGAATGTCATGGGTTCCCAACTCTCACTAATGCACTTGGGGAGCAAAGGCTAGTATGTCTGGTCTGAACCCACAGAAGAGATACTGTAGCACAACCTGTTAAATCTGTTAATACTGGCTATGATAGAAAGGTGTTGGATTATAGCTTGCTGCTTATGAGGCAGGCCAGTCAGGTGGTGCAAATGTTATTGCTGATCAGTGTATTTTATCAATCAATTTGCTATTAAGATATATGAAACTGAATGCTACTGATTTTACTAAATTACTGCAGTCACTTGTAAAAGAAATATGCCTGAGGTTTAAAGAATAATGGCAACAAGAATTTTAGTGTAATATATTGTAATAACATTGAAAAATCCAACAGTGACACTTACTTGAGCTGATATCACACAAGAAAAAAAATGGGCTAAATTAAAATGTTTGGATTGTCAGTAACTAAATCATGCATATCCTCCTACAGTCCAAAGATACAGTATAAACATTAGGCGAATTGGCCATTCCAAATTGACTGAAGGTGTGAGTGTGAATGATTGTGTGTGTTTTGCTTTGTGATGGTCTTAGGAGCTGTTCAGGGTATACCCCGCCTTCACAAATTGTCGGCACCAGCCTCCCTGTGACCTAGTAGGATTAAACAGTTCGGCAAATGAATCATGAATGAATGAATGGTTATCGAATATGCATGTAGGATTATTTAAACCTGTGAATATAAAATATTCTGCTTTTTACTATTTGTGTTTTTACTGGTTTATCATTTAAATGAACTAAATGGCAATTTCCTGCTTGGTCTCTAGTTGAACTTCTGGTGAACGTCTATTAAAGGCACTTAATGCAATTACATCTGAACTATTTCATACATCAAATCCAAAAGGCAAAAGTATATAACGTACCTGGTAAGGGGATCAGCTTTATGCCAAAACAGTTATCCCACGCTCTAGCTTCCATCATTTGCCTTTTATAACAGCAAACCTGAGCTCAGGTAGTGTAAGCAAGAAGCACCCACTAAAATACATAGATATCAAATTAGAGGTCTGTGCTACTATGGGTAACAGAATAGAGTTCTTTGCCACACTGAAAGTTCCTGAACACGGAAAACTTTATATAATTTTAATTAAACAGTTAACAAATTCCATCTGATATTTCTAAGAACAAAAAACTAATTAGCTATAATACCTCAGTCTAAAAAAGAGAGCTGAGTATCAGCCGCTCCACATTACCAGAGCCATATTTGGATTGCTTATGATTGTTTTTTTTATATTTCAAGAGTAAATTTCCTTTTACAGCAGAATAAACAAGATTTAATGAACCCAGATTTGTGGCCTTCTGAAAAAATGTGAAGACCTGGGATTTTGTTTCCCTTGACTATTCCTCTTTTCTAAATCGCTTTTAAATGCTTGTATTGGCTGAAGGATCTTTCCATGAGCATTTTATAAGTATCCAGAGATTTTGGGGCTTCTTCCTTTTCTTTTGACATGGAACTTGGGGCAAATGGTTCCACGTTTATGTTATCAGTAAAGAAGCTATTGTTATTCCAGTGTGCGTATTGAACGCAGGTATCCTTTGTGGTTCTGTCGGTCCTTCTACTGTATAGTGGATGATGTAAAACTTTTGCAACTCATGTTGGTATAGTGGCATAATCATTGTAATAATGATAGAGTAGGACTTCACTGCTGAATTTATGAGGTAGTGAGCAGTGTAACTCATTTACACTATACATATATCAATAACAGTGCACTGTAACCTGTGGACAAGGCCTACGCTACAGAGTGGTCCTGTGCATTGATCACAGAGGGCTGCATGCTGGTGGCTGCAATCCAATCACAAAGCCACATATAAAGGAGGACTGTTTGGTTCCTGTTCCCTGCTACAAGCCTGCAGGTAAGCAGTGTTCTCTATACCCTACTTAGCTGTACATTATCAGCATTTGGTGTGTAAGATTATTTATTTGAAATACCTGATTACATGCTTGAATTAGGGGGCACTGTGGCTCTCTCCTCACAGCTAGAATGTTTGGGATTCAAATCTCAGCCAAGGGCCTTTCTGTGTGGGATTTGATTTTTTTATACCCTGTTTGGCTGGGTTTCCTCTCGGTACTCAGGTTTCCTCCCAGAGTACAACTACATGCAGATGAAGACAACTGACAAGTCTATTTTGCTCGCAAGTGTGAGTTCAAGTTCAAGTTCAACTTTTATTTGTCATATACAGGTATCAATGGAACATCACTACCGGCATTGTAATTCTTGGACTCAGAACCTCCTCAATATTACACATAAGAAACAAATATTGCACGTAAAGAAACAATTATTGCACAAAAAGAAAACAGTTAGATAAAATATTAAGTAAGAAATAAAAAACTACATAAATAAAAGAAATAAAAATATAAGCTAAAAGAAGTTGAAAATATATATACAGTAGGATAAATACAGAATTCTTCAAAAAAATACTGAAGTGGCTGTAGTGCAGAGGTAGTGGTGTGTGCATGTACAGTGTATACAGTGAGTGTGCAAAATGTTGTGTGCAGATTGTCCGGTATTTCAGCAGTTCAGTAGCCTGATGGCTTGTGGGTAGAAACTGTCCCTGAATCTGCTGGTCGGAGTCCGGATGCTCCTGTACCGTCTGCCCGATGGGAGGAGCGTGAAGAGTGTGTGGCTGGGGTGTTTGGGATCAGAGAGGATCCGCTGGGCCTTCCTCCTTCAGCACTGTGTGTAGAGGTCCTGGATGGCTGGCAGTTCAGTCCTGGTGATGCGTTGTACTGATCTGACCACTCTCTGTAAAGCTTTGCAGTCCAGAGTTTGAATGGTTATGTCTGTGTTAGAACCCCAGCAATCCCAACCTTTCTCACTGTCGCAACCCTACCGCAACTGTTCAGGATGTACTTTACCTCTTACCTGAAGTCAGCTGGGATTAGCTCCAGCTTTCCCTGTGACACTAAGAGATAACCAGCATAGATGATGGTTGGGTGCATAGATGAGGTTTTATTGCTTGTGCTCTTTTCAGAAAAGCTGCCTGTTGAAGCAAAGCCGCCGTGGTTCAAGCAAGCCATAGAACTCGAGGACGATACAGCCATTTCTGAGGAACCATCGTAAGTGTATTTTTTAAAACTATAAAAAAAAGTTTCCTGAAGGTGTTAGAAACTCTAGCATTTATTAAGCCTCCTTGCTTTTTAAATTGTGTTTTTCTTTTTAATCTTTCAACCTTGAGAACTGCTTATTATACCCTTATATACTTACATTTGTCATTCTCATAACTGTGAACCTTTCGTTTTAGTTTCACTGTAATCAGTTGTAATGCATAGAGACTGTAATAATTTGCAATTATTTGTGATTATTATTGCTTCCTTACCAGAGATTTAAAGATAAAAGAATCTCATGAATCTCCTCTAGTCTTCAAATGAGAAATCAGGCATCTCAGAATATAGCTTATATTTACGTAACTACTATGAAGGTTAGTTGAAACTATTTGGCTGGCAGTTTAGACATGATAGCTCCATACTTCTGATCAGAAGTTTGAACCATTGTGCTGCCATGCTTTATTTGCTTATCTCAATTGTAAGTCACCTTGGATAAAAAGCATAAGAAAAAGTGTACTGTTATAAGACTGGGGAATGCAAGGCTGAAACTGATAGGTCTTGGGAATTTAAGGTGTGAAATAAAGACACTGGTAGAAATAATGTGAACTAAAATAAACGGTTAGTCAATGGAAGGGGAGCCCCTAACTATTTGTGAGCTGAAGTTCTGTTGAAATCATTAGTTTCTTGGGTCAGTAGATGATTTGTACAGATGAGTAGAGCTGAACTGTCTACTGATGCACTACATGAACACATGGTGATCTACAGCACTGTACATTTAACATTGTATTGTGGGGTTAAAGTGGAGCCTAAGCGAGTATTAGGATTCGGTCTAGGATATCATGGTGTTAAGTTGAACTTGAAGTATATGCTGAAGGTAATGTAAAGTAGCCTGAGCTAGCAACTGCTGCTAGTCAGGTATGTTGCTTTAGGTGAAAACTACAAAAATGTAGAATTTGGCACACATGCTTTACTCTCGTGGAGACATTTGTTTTTGTATGACTTCATGAAATGTTAAGGCATAGCTTGATTTATATAACTCTTTAAAATCATTTAATTCATTTCATTTCAACAATGCAGTAACCACAGATATTTAAAGAAATTCATTATTCCATAAGAGAGGAATTGGTTTGGATGGAATGGTTGGTTTCTGTTTCATATTCATATTTCTGTGTGCCTACTCTATATAGCTATATCACTGTCTACATCACTCTATATATCTATCTCTATCTCTCTCTCTATATATATATATATGTGTGTGTGTGTGTGTGTGTGTGTGTGTGTGTGTGTGTGTGTTCGTTCATTAATTTTTTTGAATCACTTAATCCTAATTAGGACGAGGGTGGCTGGCACCCATCTCAGCTGACTCTGAGCAAAGGCAGGGTACACCTCAAACAGCTCGCCAGGCCATTACAGGTCGAACACACATACAACCATTCACACTCACACCTAGGGGCGATTTGGAACAGCCATTTAGCCTACTGTGCATGGTTTTGGACTGGGGGAGGAAACTGGTGTAAAAGGAGGAAACCCACGCAAGGGGAGAACATGCAAACTCCACACAGAAATGCAGAAAGCCCGGGAATCGAACCCAGGCCTTCTTTCTGTGAGGCGGATGTGCTAACCACTGCACCACCATGCCACCCCTATATATAAAATACGGCGTACTGGTAAGCGTATCTGGCTCACAGCAAGAAGGTCCTGGGTTTAAGTTCCGAGCTTGGTAAAGGCATTTTTGAGTGGAGTTTGCACGTTCTTTCTGTGCTTGTGTGGGTTTCCTCCAGGTGTTCTAGTTTCCTTCCGCAGTCCAAAGACATGCACATTAGGTTAATACGATATTCTTGATTGTCCCCAGGTGTGAATGTGAGTGTGAGTGGTTGTGTGTCTGTGTTGGATCTGCAAGCTGTTTAGGATGGGCTACAGCCTCCCCACAAGCCAAATAAAGGATAAAGTGGTTCGGAAATGAAAAAAATGAATAAAGAATGTGCATACAGTCACCTCTGAAAGACCTCAACTTTGATCTATGCTAGCTGATGCCTCATATGTTTTAGCACTACTGACCTGTTTCTCTCAGGCTTTCTGAGCATTATGCAGAGTAAAAGTATTGTCCATTGCAAAAGCATTTGATTTTGCTTTTTGCAAAAGGCATGTCTTCCCCCATAGCAGCATATAATATGCTGTCGCCCAGAAGCCAACAACAATATCTGCCTGCCATATGGGTGCAGGCATACGGATGCAAAAAGAACGAGATAGAAATTCCTGTGTTAGACTTATTGCACCTCTGTTGCCAAGCTTAAAGCCTGCCATTTCTTCAAATACACTTAAAACCACCATAGCAATTACTTGCAGTGATTAAAATTAAAACATATTGCCTGAGTTTGACAACTTGACCATGATAGGCAATAGACAATTTGTCTATCGCTGCCAGTGTACGCCAGGGTTCAGTCTTGCAATAAAAGTGATATAAGAATAAGATTCTTACATAAAATAATTATGTAGAAATGTAATCTAAGAAGGAGAAATGTAATCTAAAGCAATGTTTCATTGTTGATGCATAAACCAAAGGTTTGGATGCATCCATGCTGGATGTTGTAAAAAAAAAAAAAAGCCCACTAGGGTGCTTGTTGAAGCCCATCAGAATCTAGTTATTGGTTTCTCAGTGCACTGGATCATAAAAAGAGGAAGCATGCTTATGCTGTGGTTTCACAGTTCAGTCCACAAAAAATGTGCATGGCAGCCTCAGAGGTACGATCACAATAACTGGCTACCAGCAGCTAAAACTGCTAAAGCCACTTAAAGCAATAGGAAAGGGAACATCACAGAACAATTTCAGTTCTTGAATCTATTATATTCACAGGATCACACACGTCTAACACATGGCAAGACACCGCCATATGCTTTAAGCACTGAATGACAGTTAAAGTGTTGTTGTCATCATCTTTGTGCAGCTTTTTGTTTGGGATGCAGATGCATAAAGGCCTGCGGTGTACAAATCCAGATTGATTCATGAGTTTAATGAAAGAATTTTGTTGACTCAAAAGGAAATTGCAGTTGATGGACCTTCAGCAGCTCAGAGATCTGGTTTATAATGGTGTCTGGGCTTTCATAAGAGAAGTAAAAGGTGTATATGAGGTTTCCTGTGCACCAATATTTTTGGAGGGCCATTTGTATGAAGCTTTCTTCTAGACAGTTTTTTACACTAATATTTTTTTGGGCCACCTTTAGGCTTGATTACACCATGTAATTGCCATGGCATTGTTTCAACAAGTTTAAGCAACATCACAACATTTATTCCCATCCAGAGTTGGGTTCATTTTTCACCAACATCTTGAATTGTTGCTAGGAAAACTGAACCACTCCATAAAGTCTTCTCCAGCACATCCCAAAGTATTCCAATAGGGCTAACATCAGGACTCTGTGGTGCCAGATCATGTGTGAAAATGATTCCTCATTCTCCCTGAATCACTCTCTCAATATTTTATATCTGTTTTATATCTGTATATTCCGTATATTAAGGAAGCTCCCATAATGTCATGTTATTCTCCCATAATGTTGCTGAGTCTCGACCTGATCAACTGAAACAACAATACCATGGCAATTATGTGCTGTAATTAAGGCTAAAGATAGCTCAATAAAATATTAGAGTGCAGGACTTTTGCCAGCAGCTTCTGACTTTTTGACTTTACTCTTGTTACTTGCCTTAGAGCTCATCTATAAGACAGTGATGGCAGAAGCAGTGATACTATCCTCAGTCTCTCGCAGTTAGCATGAGTCCCATCTTCATGAAATTAAGAGTAACTCGGGCATTACTCTTCTGTTTAATCACCAAAGTACAGTTTGAAAGATCTTTGAAGTCTTTGACTGTTATCTAACAGGAAATATAACTTACAGAATTAATTAGCAATTAGGTTCATTTCCCTTGTGGTTTATACTTTTAAGCTTTTTATCAAATCACTATGTAGCTGTTCTAACTTTCAGGTTGACAACAGGAAACATTTGCTTCAGAAGGAACTATAAAAACACTGATCTCATCGTATTTCCAATTTTCTGTTTGATTCTTAACTGTGAGGAAGCATGAATCAAAGCAATTTAATGAGCTTTAATGCCTTACAGCTGTTTAAAGAATTGCAAGAACAGCTGGATGTGAGAAATAAGCGCAGTTTATGAACTTAGCTGTAAATAACTAAAATGTGTAAAAATGAAATGAGTGCTAGAAAGAACGCAGATTGACAGAAGACGTTTTTATTATTATTATTATTATTATTATTATTGCAGGTTCATTCGAGGAGCTTGGGGCCTCTGCAGTAGATCATGTGGCGCTGGCATACAGAGGCGGACCGTGAAGTGTCAGGTGTTGCTCTCCTTCTCCCAGACAGTTGCTGATCTTCCAGATGATGAGTGTGAAGGACAGAAGCCCCCAGAGATGCAACCCTGTTACCGCATGCCCTGCCCTGGAGTGAGAGCTGAGCAGGAGAATCAGAAAATTAGAAACACAGCTACAGAACAAGAGGAGCTATATGACTGGGAGTATGATGGGTTTACTGAATGCTCCGAGATGTGTGGTGGAGGTGAGTGGTTGCTTCTAAACTCCTGGAATAAAAAAGGAATAAAAAAGTATGCATATATAAAGACCATATACACTGTGGGATCAAATATTTATGGACGCCTACGCATCACAAGCATAGGTGCTTTTCTTCAATATCTGATTACTGATTTAGCCACTCACCCTTTTATAGTTTGTTATAATAATCTCTGCTATACTGGGATGCTTTCCATTGTTTATATACAGTCCACCACAAGAACATTAGTGAGGTTTGCCACTGAAGCCTGGGATGCAGTATTCCAGTTCATCCAAAAGGTGTTGGGTGGGGTCAAGATATGGGCTAAATGCAAGCCATTCAACTTTCTCCACATGAACCATTGTAAACCATGTCCTCATAAAGCTTATTTGTGTACAGGGGCACTGTCAGGCTGAAAAAGGATTGGGTGTCGTAGTTGTAATGTTACAGCATGCAAAGACATTCTAGACAACTTTGTGCTCCCAATTTTGGATGACAAATACCCACATATGAGTGTAGTGGTCATGCATTAGTTTTGACTTTCTGTGGTCCTGAAGGCTTCAGATAAAGAGAAATGTTAAGCCATTGATCAAGGTTTAAGTCATATGATTAACTTGGCCAGTCAAGAATATTTCATTTGATTCTTATAAAAGCATAATTTATCTTTTGGGTGTTCATCCTGCTGCTAGGTAAAGTGCTGTTGACTGACTTTTGGGACTTTTACCTGGATCTGATCACTTGTGATGCTTTTATACACTTCAGCGTTCATCCTGCACTGCTGTCATCAGTCATATCATTAATAAGAACCAGGCAACTATTCTACTAGCAACTATTGTTGCCTGTGCTGTGATGTTTAACATATGTGGTGCTTATGCCTTTGACCCTGAACAGTTCCATTCATCTCTATACTTTCTTCTTTGCATGACTTTGATAGACGTTAATCATTATTTTATCTGTCAATATAACTATACATCACAACTCCAAATGTATCTTGTATGTTTCACATGTATTTTTTAGTTTTTTATGACTGTTTTTAAAGCTTACGAGTGGTTTATATCTTTAGAGGAACTCTCTGAGGTGATTCTTTGGCACATCTACTGAATGTGTGCATATATCTTACATATTCTTGATCTGTTTTACATTTTTGGATCATGACTGATAGTATTATTTAGTCATTCGTGCCTGTGGTTCTCTCTGTGTCTATAGTCCTCCAGGTAATATTATATGATCTCTGGGTGTTCTGAGTGGTTGTTACTATTTGCTGAAATAGAACCAATTAAATTTGTCAGAAAATATCACAGGCATATACAAAAAAAATCTTCCAGAGCAAGCAAGATTTAAAAGGTATCTGTCTATATTTGACAAAAGTTGTCAAAAAATCAGTAATCGTAAGGATCTGAGTGGCTTTGATAAGGGTCACATTATGATGGCTAAAAGACTGTGTCTATTCATCTCCAAAATTCCAGGTCTTATGGGGTGTTCCTAGTATGCAGTGATAAGTATCTACAAAGTTGATCCAAAAAAGGACAATCAGTGAACTGGCAAGAGAATCCTAGGTGCCCAAGGACCATAGATATGTGTAGGGAGTGAAGGTTAGTTTGTCTGGTCTGATCCCATAGAAGAGCTCCTGTAGCACAAACTGCTGGTACTGTTAGTGCTGGCTTTTGTCAGAACACAAAGTGCATTGTAGCTCGCTGAGTGTAGGGCTACCTAGCTGCAGAACATTTGGATGTTGTTAATGTTGTGGCTTATTGATGTATGGATATTAGGAGCACTATACAGGTGTATTGATGTTAGGAGCACTATACAGAGATAGTGGTGTTGGGTTAAAGCCTAACAGCTGATTATCTTGTCATAACAGTAGTAATGTTATTAGTAGTTTTAGCGTAAAAACATGTCATTCAGGTAACCTAACGTTAGGCCCTATTATACTACAACAAGGATCTGACATTATATATGCCAGTTGATGCTATGCGAAAGGTCAGTGAACGTGTGTGTTCGTTCCACCAGTCATTCTTATATGCAGTGAATGTTCTATAACCGTACAGAGTTGGAGGAGAAACAGCAAAACTGCCGAACATTGAAGTATTATTGGTGTGAAGAATGAATACATGTAAGAAGAGCTGTAATTCCAAATGCTTCATTTTATAAAGATATGCTCATATAAAAACCATCTGACTTCACAGTTCTTTCAACTGGCACTGAAACAAGTGGAAATTGTACAAATAGGACCTCCAACTTCTCAAACACGATCCTCGAACTAAAAAACCATGTCACTTTGTTACACAGAATTGCTTCTTAGGTTCATTGTTGGTATGCTGTTCTTTCTCAAATATTATTACACAGTTTTCAAAGGCCAATTTTGTTCTTGCTTACACACACAGACACACACATACACGTACACACACATTAACAGAATGAAGTGCTGTGTAGCATCACACTAACACCCTCTTTGATGTGGTAGACTCAAATTTTTAAGCTCGTCATTAGGTCTGACACAACCAGCAGACTAAACGCTGAATGAATCATTCATGTATTAGTCTGGGCCTCGCATGATGTCTTGCAAGCTTCTAGAAACTTGCACCCACTGTGTTTGGATTCTGCTGCTGCACCAACCCCATGTGTTTTGATGTAATTTGGTTCATTGAGTGTAATCAAGGGGTGTTTAGATTAAAGTTAAATGAGTCATTTTATGTGCACCACTAATTATGTTTTAGCAGTGTGTGTATGTGTGTGTGTGTGTGTGTGTGTGTGTGTGTGTGTGTGTGTGAGAGAGAGAGAGAGAGAGAGAGAGAGAGAGAGAGAGAGACTTAACCATTGTGTGCATGATTGTGATGTGCATGCACTAAATCCGTACAATTGCCCCATCTAAAATCCCGACTCCACCACGGCGCACGCTCATGCACGTCTGCTTCTGCTTCAGCAGCACAGCACATGAACACCTTGTGGTGCTTTATCTTCCTTCCTTGACATATACAGATCGATTTTTACTATTCTGGGCCTTGTAACTGTCAAGTCTTTCCTTCCCTTTCTCTGTATCTCTTTTAACATCCTTTCAGTGTATATTTATGACTTCCTTCCTGAATAGCAGCCCATTATCATGACCCTAGGTCATGATCTCTGTCTTATCTCATCACTAATATCCTTAGAAAGAGAGTTTGTCTTACTTTGGTGTGAACTAAATCCCCTTTGTAAGTTACTGAAAAATCAGTTCCTGCCATAGTAGGTTAGTATAGCAGAGTTACAATTACAGTAAGGAAAGCAGCTCCAGAATTAGTGTAATTTATGGCAATCATCCACTGAATGGTGTAATTATAAGAAATTATAAATGAACTGTTTTATTATGTGTCAGTGAAATCATTTGCTTTGATAGTAGTTGCTATAGTGAATTGATTGAGCTGATTCCTCCTCAACTCTTTCTACACAGCATGACATAATACACAAGATTCTTGGATGGATTAATACATCTTATATTTCACATGACTTCTATATCTGAACTTCTGTCTCTATAGTTGAAATGCATGTGGTTAAGGGTATGTACATAATCCCTTTTGAAATGTGACTCAAGGAGCCGATGGATTCATGATGAGACGAAATGCAATACAGTGATTCCTGTTGATTTTTTTATTTATTTTTTTTTTTTTTTATAATTTGCGCCTCAGGGATAAAAGAAGCAGTGGTGATCTGTTTGAACAAGCAGACGAGAGAAGCTGTAGATGAAAGTGAGTGTGTGAGCACACAGCGACCTCTTCAACTTGTGAAGGCCTGCAATACTGAGCCGTGTCCCCCCAGGTAAGAACACTGATTGGTCAGTGTGTGTGTGTGTGTGTGTGTGTGTGTGTGTGGTCTGGGTATTCTTACACACATTATGAGCACTTGTCCTCCTTATAATGACAAAACTCAAATCCCCATCATGTAAATCATTAGATTTTATGGTGAAAACCTATTTCAAGGTTAGGGTTAGGGTTAGGGTAAGTCTAGGCAAGTAGTGGCTATGGTTAGGGTTATCCTCCAGGAAATAAATGTAAGTCTATGTATTGTCTCCTGAAGTTATGAAAACAGGACCTGTGTGTGTCTCTGTGTGTGTGTGTGTGTGTGTGTGTGTGTGTGTGTGTGTGTGTGTGTGTGTGTGTGTGTGTGTG
>JBCNYH010000010.1:7439415-7462998 GCA_039654325.1 Tandanus tandanus
GAACTCGGTGGAATCGGGATGATCTTGAGGGAACTCGGTGGAATCGGGATGATCTTGAGGGAACTCGGTGGAATCGGTATGATCTTGAGGGAACTCGGTGGAATCGGGATGATCTTGAGGGAACTCGGTGGAATCGGGATGATCTTGAGGGAACGTGTAGTAGAGGGCAGTAGAGCTTAACAGATCTTAACAGAGCGTAACAGACCTTGATGCACAATTGTAGGGGATCTTGATGAACTTGGAAACACGATTCCTTCAAGTTTCATCCCTTGGATGTACCCTGCCTCCTTTTTATACCCAAATTGTGCTCTGAATGTGCTCATAAATCGTGGAGCTCCACACTTTTTGAATCGTGGAGATCATGGACATCGTGGCCCCATTTTTTTCTGTCTAAAAGAGCAGAGTATTTGTGCTTGTGGGGCCTGAGGATTTCAAACAGAAAGGATCTATGGAAGTGCATAAAGTTCATTTAAGGACACTGAATGCTTCAAATTACAACAGTCAATGTGGAGCCATCAGTAAATACAGATTACAGTTTATCAGCCAAGTTAGCAGAACTACAAATGAATAAAATGTTTTATAAAGATAGAATAACAAGGTTATTCTGCATAAATAAATGGATGGTTGGATGGATAGACAGACAGACAGACACACACAGACAGCATGACTTGGATCTTGTGTTATGACACACACAGAAAATATGTCAAAATATCTCTACGTATTTTCTTGTGTAATGGCTCCAGCAAAATAGATGAGTTCCATTATTACACTGCAGTGACATCACTGTCAACCATGATGTAATGCACATGATCGAATAAACAGAGTGCACTTTGTTCTGCTGTTGTTGCACATAATACTGAGACTTAGATACACAGGCCCAATAAAATGTGACTAAATTATATTCCATATCATCAGATCATAGTCCAAAGGTGGCAGCTCTAAAGTGAAAGGTTATTGTACTCTTGCCTGGTAGTTCATCACAGTCAAATTTACGAAATCCATTGCTCAGGGCATTTCGAAAGCAAGTTATACAAACTTTTTCACTGTATATCTGACATCTTTAATGGTTATAGTGCCTGAAATCAAGTGCGGAAAACATCTATTTGATTAACTGCCTCAGAAATACTGACATGCACTAAAACATACTAAAAATATACTTCTCCATCCAAAAATGATGGGCTGACTGTGTTATGACCTCATACTTCCAGGGTCCTCAGATCCCAGGTGTCTGTCACTTCAGCTTTGCTCATTACCTCGATGTTTATGAGGCTTTCCTTCAGGTTCTCCAGATACTTCCTACCTTCTAAAAGCATGCCAGTAGGTGGAATCTCGTCTACAACATACTGACCCTAAGTGTACAAGGTGACTTGTGATGTCCTGAATTTCCCATTCAAGATGTAATTTGTGTTTTGCAGCCATGAGCACCCACCATAAATCAGTTAAACTTTGACTGAAACATGCCAGCTAAGCTTTAATGCATTTTCAAAATGATTGAAAATGTAGAATATATATTTTAGAATATATAAGTAAACAGAAGTAGCAGCGGTGAATGTTGTAAACATACTTGGACACACAAACAGGAGTGTTAACGTGATGCGTGGACTTTTACACAGATCTGAGCCAGTCTAAGGGGAAATTATTCAACCATGAGTCAGACATTTGCGGAAAGTTACACCAAGCTTGCTCAATCAGGACATGCCTATAATTTTTTTTTTCTTGATATTTTTAGTCCCAAACAGTGTGAAAGTTTGTGCTTTAAATCAGAATTTGTCATAGAAAGAATGTTTAAAACCCTTTTCATAGTCTCTCTCTCTCTCTCTCCTTCTCTCTCTCTCTCTCTCTCTCTCACACACACACACACACACACACTTCATAGTATACAGTAGGCTATACACACACAGTCTGGTTTCCATAACTTCAAGGGACAATACAGAGACTTACATTCATCTCTTGGAGACTTACCCTAACCACAACCACTACATACCTAACTCTAATACTAACCCTTACCCTAACCTTAACCTAACCTAAAAACACGATTTCACCTTAAAATGTAGTTATTTACGCTATGGTAATTTGTATTTTGTCTCCATAAGGACAACAGGTCCCCATAATGCTCCCTTTCATACCCCATTTATTATAGATTACAGCTTGGGATAAGTATGCATATTTCAGCATACTACTTAGCAGGATATGATTATTTTGACATTCTATTCAATACAGTAATGTGTATTTTTCACGTTTTCACGTCAAATTTTAAACTAATTACAATTTACTTTATAAATTTCAGGTCTTAAAGTAGCCTATTTATAAAGTTATTCTGGGTATTCATGTTTCCAGGGGGAAAAACTCTACTCTAATAGTACAGAACCACGGAAACAACGAGCAAAAAGTACAGATTAAATATGTCTCTTCCTTATAGGTAGCCTACCTTTGATGGTACCTGTCATAGATAAGCAAAAATGCACAGAGATGTGCCTTTATTTCTAAATGTATACATATTATTATTATTATTATTATTATTATTATTATTATTATTATCATCGTCATCATCATCATTATTATTATTATTATCATCATTATTATTATTTTTTATTATTATTATTATTATCATCATCATCATCATCATCATCAGCATTATTATTATTATTATTATTATTATCATTATCATTATTATTATTGTTATTATCATCATCATCATCATTATTATTTTTATTTTATTTTATTTATTTTTTATTATAATTATTATTATCATCATCATCATCATCATCATCATCATTATTATTATTATTATTACTTTCATAGGACCATATTACGGTGTTATGTGTAAAGTAATAAGTTTTGATGTAGCCTACTAACAGACATGCGTGAAGGTGTGCATGTAAGGCTGGATCACAAGACACTTCGTCATGAGTGTCCTGAGAAAGCCTCAATGACGTGTCCGTTCACCTTTGTCCTACTTTCTCTCTCTCTCTCTCTCTCTCTCTCTCTCTCGCGCTCTCTCTCACGCACGCGCACGCGCGCGAGATCTGTTCTGTGGCTGTATATAAAATGAGGTCCACATTCGGGAAGTTTAATAAGAGCACCCGACGACAAGCTTCAAGCCTTAGACAAAAAAAAGCAGGTGAGTTTTTAAATATTATTCTGTACTTTCTAATGAAATATGTTCCTCCACTAAAGTCGGACTTTCTAAATCTTTTACAGTAAGAGCCATGCCTCCTGTGGAAATAATGAACGAGGTGTGTACATATATTGCTATTTTTAATTACTTGTATATTCCATTCCTGTAGCTCTGGTTATTTCTATATCCTGTAATATTTGGCTTCATTACAGAGTCTGAGAAAGAAAAAAAAGAAGCTGTTCTGTTTTAACCAAACTGTACTCTTCCTTGTTATTAGGGTGGAGATATAGCTACTGTATTTTCTACTGTTACTATGTATCTTCATACCTTTTCATTCATTGAAATAATTGGACCTTACACATGATTTCAAATGTTGAAGCTATTTAAAGGGGGTGGCACTGTGGTATAGTGGTCAGCAAGTCAACCACAATGTAGGAAGGTTCTTAGTTTGAATCCCGAGCATGGGCGTTTCTGTATTTCTTGAGTTTGCGTGTTCTCGTCGTGCTCGCGTGGGTTTCCTCCAGGCACTCCACTTTCCTCCCACAGTCCAAAGACATGCCCATTAGGCTAACTGGCTGTTCCAGATTGCCCCGAGGTGTGGATGGAAATATGAATAGTTGTGTTTGTTGGTCCTCTGACAGACTGGCGAGCTGTTCAGGGTGTACCCCGCCTTCGTCCAGTATTGGCTGAGATAGGCTCCAGCCTCCCCGCAACCCGAGTAGAAGGATTAATCGGTTCAGGAGATAAGTGTGTGAGCTATTTAAGGATGTTCTACATGAAGGAAATATGTATAAATCTTCAAAAGACCTTGAGATATTGATGGCACCATCCCAACAAGGAAAAGTACAGCCCTAAAACATAGTCCAGAATGGAATGTAGGATATTAAAATATTTCTTTGTGTCACTGAATCTTTGATAACATTTAGAATGTGGTTACACGAGTGGCCAAGCTCCCGCTGGTGAGTTCCACCTATGGCATGGTGTCAGACTTGTACAGTAACACCAAGGACAACCATCCAGCCATCAAGTCAGTGTGTGAGGCCGCAGAAATGGGTGTAAAAACCATCACCTCAGCTGCCCTTACCGGTGCTTTACCAATCATTGGCAAGCTGGAACCTCAAAGTAAGCATCATCTCAGGACTGGTTTCATTTACTAGTTGTATTAACACAAGTTTCTCAGATTTCACTTTTATTTTTGTGTAGTTTCTCAGGCTAATGATTTCGCCTGTAAGAGTCTGGATAAAATTGAGAAGACCCTGCCAATTCTTCACCAGCCTTCTGGAAAGGTAAGAATAAAAAATTGGGGGGGGGGTTCAGCAAACATCAACCCCAATCATCTTTGTAGTAGTGTTTTACTTTTCTTTTAATCAACATGCATAAAGTAATTATCTACTTTTGGTATTGTTTTTTTTCCCTTATAGCAGAGATTCTTTAACATAACTAATATCACATTTCTTATAGCTCGTTGCTAATGCTAAAGACCGGGTCACTGAAACTATGCATGGAGCCAAGGAGACCATGTCTCAAACCCTGAGTCATGTGATGGTCCGAACCAGAGGAGTGGTGCAGGATAGCGTGGAGAAGACAAGGATGGTTGTTTCTGGTGGTGTCCACACAGTGATGGAGAGCAAAATGGCGAAGATAGTAAGCACTGGTGTAGACAGTGCCCTGAGTACTTCAGAGATTCTGGTGGAGCGCTATCTGCCTGCACCCGAGGACAGTCAAGGTGAGAGTGTGTCGTAAACACTAGAATGCTTTTACATTAACAATTTCACTTGATTTTTATTTATTTCTGTTTGAAGGTAAAGGAGGACATTACACTAAAAGACACATTCCTAATGTTTGTAGGGATTTCTTATAAAGAGCTTTACCAAATAGTCCATAAAATTCTTTGAATGAGTTCTCTTTAATAGGAAAATAACTGAACCAACTGCAGCAGTCATCTGACCAAGTTCAACCCACAGAGACCAATGAACTCAAACATGTTTTTTTTTGTTGTTGTTGTTGTTTCAACCGCAGTACAATCTTTTGTTTGTGTAACCCAAGTGAAAAATTCCAGACCTCTAAACATCTGCTTAACCTCCTTTGCTAAAATGTTTCTTTTACATGGTCTTCCAGAACATGAGATAAATGCAACTAAAGGTTTTGATGAAGAGACCAATGAACCCAGCTACTATGTGAGACTGGGCTCACTTTCTACCAAGCTGAGAGAGAGGGCCTACCAGAGGGCTATCAGCAAGGTGCGTGTTGCCAAGAAGAACAGCCAAGAGTCGATCTCTCAACTAAACCGCTCCATGGATCTGGTAGGTAACCATTCATTTGCTGAACCACTTTATCCTTCATAAGGGTTGTGATGAGGCTGGAGCCTATCTCAACCAACTCTGGGTGAAGAAGGCATAGTACACCCTGAACAGTTCGCAAGTCTATCGCATGCCAATACATAGACACAAGCATTTACACCCACACCTGGGGCAATTTGGATCACCCAGTTAGCCTAATGTTCATGCAGCAACACCAATATGCAAATGATTCTGTGATGGCAGAATAATAAAAAAACTTGTAGTGCAACACATTTCACTCAAAGTCCCCCTGTCTACACTTTATGGTGAAGTTTCTCAGAATCACGTTATCATAAGTCCAGTTCATTAGGAAAGTTCATGATGTTGTTGTAAGCATTCTAACAGCACTGGCTGATCGTCTCTTTTGAATGAATTTGTCTTCATTAGATTGAGTACACAAGAAAGAACATCGATGGTGCCAACCAGAAGGTGGTTGAAAAACTGAGCGCATTAATGGACTGGAAGTCTACATCTCCAGGCAACCAGGAGTCAGACAGCAATGCAGAGGTACACACACTGTTAAAACCCGTTCTCTGTTCTTAAAAAGAGCTCTGAGCCATAACAAAAATAAGCTACCAAATCTTTTAACTTCTTAACCCTTTTTCCTTGGCTGTAGCTAATCGAGTCCCGGACCTTGACCATTGCTCGCAACCTGACGCAGCAGCTACAGACAACATGTTTGACGCTTGTGTCCAACCTCCAGGGCCTGCCACAAAGCATCCAAGACCAAACGCTGTCCATTGGCCACATGGCCATGAATGTCTACAGCAAGTTTAACAGTGCTGTAGCTCTGAGCGACCTTTCTGACACAGTGCTCGTAAACACTCGTGATCAGCTAAAGAGTATGAGAGATTCCATTGACAATGTCATGGATTATTTGGTCAACAACACGCCACTTAACTGGCTCGTGGGTCCATTTTACCCGCGCACAGAAGCGAGCAGAGAACCAGGAAGTCAGTCCAGTGAAATGCGCAATGTTCAGCCTGAACTAGAAATGCAGTCACTTAATCAGGAACATTAGTTTACTAACAATGAGGCCCTTGCAACTGTTAATAAATATCTGATTAGACTTTCAGTACTACTCATCCTATATCTATCTTACCCATGAAATAAACCATTTAACCTTATAATGTACAACACACAACCAGATTAATAAATCAGTGTTGTTGCGTAATCAGCATTATTCCTGTGTTATTTCTTATGTATTGGTTTGTACTGTCTTTGTACATTTCTAATAAAATCATATCAACAATTAAATGTCTAGTACTTTGTGTGGGTTCTGTAAAGCAAATATGGCTTCAAAAAGAGATTAAATCGTTCATACAAAAACAATATTTTGTGTGACAAAAAGTCATGTTCGTTGTATATTGAGCTGGATGTCTAAATGTTTATTGTGCAAGATAAATTTTAATAATAATAAATGCTATAAACATCTGGGTCAAAGGTCAGGTAAGATGGCAGCGGTGTATGTCAAGAGTTTTGTTTTTACTAATAGCTACACGCATGCGCACTGCCTTCAGCGACGCACAGTGATTCAGGGACAACGATGAAAAAATCGCGTGGCATCATGGGCCCCAGCTGTATTTAAAAGTTTAGGTTTAAAATGTTGTGTTAGGCTGCATTGCCGTCTGCGATGGCCTGGCGAGCTGTCCAAGGTGTACTCTACCCTGGCCCAGAGTTGGCTGAGATGGGTGCCAGGCTCCCTGCGACCCTAATTAGGATTAAGCAGCTCGGGAAATAAATGAAAAAAAAAAAAAGGCAGAGCAGGTGACACGGTGGCGCAGTGGTTAGCACGTCCACCTCACAGAAAGAAGGCCTGGGTTCGATTCCCAGTCAGGGGTGTTTCTGTGTGGAGTTTGCATGTTCTCCCTGTGCTTGCCTGGGTTTCCTTCAGGGACTCCGGTTTCCTCCCAGAAACATGCCCAGTAGGCTAATTGGCTGTTCCAAATGGCCCCTAGGTGTGTGTTGGCCCTGCGATGGCCTGGTGAGCTGTCCAGGGTGTACCCCACCCTCGCCCAGAGTCGGCTGAGATGGGCGCCAGCCTCCCCGCGACCCTAATTAGGATTAAGCAGCTTAGAAAATGGATGAATGAAAAAGTCAGAGCCAATGTCTGAGTAATTATTGACTTTAAACTCAGAAAAACAACACAAAATACAAACATACATGTCCCTTAAAGACTTCCGTTGTCTACATCAAAATACTCCTAATATTTGGCTTGACTTTCGATTTTTTTTAAACCTCTACCCGCAGTCAGTTTGATCTTTGCTACACAGCAGCCTGAATCTCTACATCACGGCCGCCATTTTGGCGTTTGTAGACAACGGCTTTTGCTGTAGTGTGGTGCGGTTACCGCACTACAGTCATCACAAATACGTCAAACGAAAGAGCAAAAGTAGATCCCTCTGAAATATGTTTATAACTAATTATATAACTTAATATTGCATCACAAATACATTAGTAAAAATTAATTGCTATTTAAATATGGTGTATGTACGTCGATTTTTATTTTCCTACTTTAATCGCACAAACAACATGTTTACTCTTGTGTCAGCGACGCCATTTTGACCATGATCAAAAAGTAGTTCCCAAATATGGCGTACATAATGCCCGGATATGGGCAAGGAGTTCCGACTGGTTCCGAATGTATCCTACGTGTGTGAACCTTGGAGTCAATGAGCCAAACGTAATCAATGAGCTCAGCTGGGAACTTTGCCCTATCCAAGATGGCGCCTGACCATGTTCATTAACGCGGGCCATGTTTATATTCTAAAGAAACGGATAGGTCAACACCAGGTTCTTGTTGTCATTGGCTTGTGTTTAAATAAAAAAAAATCCACGAAAATTCTCAATGTACGTGTAATATTTAGTTTCGAGAATCTGTCTTCGAATCACAGCGTTCACCCAATGTATTTCCGGGTGTTTAATGAATAACTTCCGGTGTCATGCAGTTGTATCAAACATTTTGGCGGTTTGTCGGAAGTAGTTAACGAAACAAAGTCTTTAGCAGCTTTTTTCTGGTTTATAATTACATTTACTGCAACTTTTACTTTGCGAACTCGCTTTACTGAGTCATTAATGTTGTTCAGCGGTTCTATATGCCACTATTTTCTTCTTTTGTCCTTTGTTTTCCGTGAGGCGGGTCAGTATGCTGGGTAGGGCGTCTTTGTACTCCGGCTAGCTAACTGTATTGAATGTGTTAGCAACCTCCGCTATCTGACTGCGCTCTGCTCAGCTTCTTTCTTATGACTAACGGGCAGCTGATTAGCTGACCGGCGGATTTATGAGTTAAGAATGATGTGTAATGTTCAGGATGCCAGTGGTAAATATTTATGGTGGTATCTTCAGTGTATGGAATTCCATCTCGATGTTGCTGCCAGCGTGAAAGGAAAAACAAACATCAAACATCTCAATCTGGGGGTGTGAGTGCATCATGCTCCTTGTTTCCGTGTTGTAATCTCGATTAATGTATTTAATCTCAGAATATTGCCTTTCGTCTTGTATGATTTGTACTTTGGAGTGTTGGTGGACAATGTTCGGATAGGAAAAGTCATTAAAAATCCACATCCACAAGTTAATAATAAGGATATTATTATTATTTCTACTACTTTATAAACAAAAAGTCTAAGTAGGCAGTGGGGAAGATGGGGTGTTTACACAATGTGTATTTAAGTGTTTTAAATTCAATTTACACGTTTGTATTATGTTTCACTCATAACTTTGCAAATATAATAATATAATAAATAAACAAGTCTGGACTGCAGTGCAAACAAGTACACTTGAATCATGTATCTTTGTATTTTAAAGCACGTTCCATTATCAAGAGATACGATTGGCTGTCTATGAGCTGGTGAGGGAGGTTGAGGTTGTTCATGCAACTGAAATTTGTGTGTTGTGTGGTACTTTTCTGGCAGTATTCAATTATGAAACTACTGAACATACTATCAAACCTTTTTATAATATATCTTGCTATTAGGTGTATCTCATCCAGGTCGAACACTCTTACTCTTACGTTACTTGTGCATGTTTGTATGTATTGTGACCTGATTTGTATATTGGACAGGAACATGTTTGATAAACCGAATAAGGAGGCTGCCTACCTTGTCATCCATTTTTTCCTGAAGAAGTTGAATCCTTCACGTGTACAGGATGTCTTTAGGTAGGTTACAAGACAATAGCAACAACAAAAAATGCTAATACAGTCATTGATTTCTTATGTCTGTTCTTTCATTTCACAATTACTTGCTTTGTGTAGACATTGCTGGCCAGTTTTGGATCACAAGGCAGATGCTGAATTTCGAAAGGCGACATTTGGATGGCTCCAGGAAATAGTGGTAGGTTGTAAAAATAAAAATTTCTCAAATTTTTGTGTGTATATACACCGATCAGCCGTAATAGTACGTATATACAGTAGATGTGTGTATAACTGTTTTGTTTGTACTTAGAATGAGAAAGGGAGCAATTTTCCGAAGGTGGTTGCGTCACATTTGCACTCTTCTTCTGGACCAAGATTCATCAATCTTATGCTTCACTTAGCCAAATATGTCATGCTAAAAATAATGAAGACTTTCACAACAGGTAGGATATGTTGGTGTTTTTCACTCATCATTACTTTAAGCAGTAGTTTTATGTGCTAGATCACTGCACACGGTGATACTGTTGTGTTAAATGTGGAAATGTAGATGGCTCGTGGGTTCCAGAGGCTGCAGCTGTTTCTGCAAGTACTCAAGAGATGGAGCTGAAGCGCTTTGAGATGGTAAAGAGACGCTTTCAGAGAGTGTGTGTGGAGCAAGACACTCTAATTCATGATTATCAGAAGAGGGCTCGGTGAGTTAAAATGCTGAAAAGACAAACATATGATTCTGCACAGTTAACTAACTTCATGTTAGGTGAAATGTTTTTCGGTTGATGGGAGTTGGATCAACATGTGTTTACCTTTTTTAGACATTTGGAGCAGTCTTTGAAGGACCTTAAGGCAGAAGATTACAAGTATGATGATTTGCTCAAGTAAGTTTTATCTGACCAAAGCTCATATTTCATGGAATTACATGCATTCAGTTTAGTTTAAAGCTGCTGCATACATCACATACACTCACTGAGCACTTTATTAGAATCGCCCACTCATTTATCTAATTATCTAAGCAGCCAGTCATGTGGCAGCCGTGCAATGGATAGAAAATCATGCAGACACACGCCATCAGTTAACGTGAACAATCATGTACATGAACCGTCAGAATGAAGAAGTAAGTGATTTTGACCGTGGCATGATTTGTGGGAAGGTAACCTGCGATGGACGAGCGTCCCATCCAGGAAGAGATGAACTCCTAGTTGCTTCACGCTACGGAAACCAGGGATAAGCTCTGGCATGATGAGCCAGTAGGTTCGGGTGTAAAAAGCCCAGCAGACTTTGATTGTTGGTGCCAGGAAGTCTAGTTTGAGAATTTCTGTAACTGCTGATCTCCTTGGATTTTCATGCACATCTGTCTCTACAGTTCACTTACAATGGTGCAAATAAAAAACAACAACCAGTGAGTGACAGTTTTTCAGATGGGGATGTGTTGTTGATGAGGGAGGTCATGAATAATGGCCAGACTGATTCGAGCTCACAGAAAGGCTACAACTGAAAACTGAAAAGGTGTACATATATTTAATTCAGCCATGACCAAAGAATCCTCCACACGTCTGTTATCTGACCCAATGTCCCTCCTACAGCAAGTAAATCAACCAACATGTCTGTAGAGTGTCTCTACTTCCTGCCTGCACTACTTGGATTGGTGGAAATGCCATCACTTGGCGAGTCAAAGTCTAACTGAATATGCATGTCATTATTTGTAAGAAATGCATGACTGGAATAGCGCTTACATTCAGTGAACTGTATTTACTCTCATTCACGTCCACAGAGAGGAAAGGTAACAGAAATATAGACTAGGTGTGTATTTTGTTTAGTGGACTGGTGAGCTGATTCCAAAATACTAGGCACCCATTTATATTAGTGAAACAGATACGTCAAGGTTAATCTGGTGGAATCACAAGCATTGTCTCGAACGGTCAGGATTAGCTGCAGCAGTCATCTCTGGGGTGGATAGTGATGCAGCCACGCCCGCTGGAGTCACAGAGAAAACAGTTTGCTATAAGATCAAATCACTCAGTCATATAATTTCCTCACTCTCCCTTTTGTAAATGCCATGAGATGATGGTGTCAGTACGGTTTTCAAAATAATTCAATGCAAAAAAGAAAAACAAAAAACTATTCAATAACTCATAAGATGGGTGGAATGGTGTTATAGTGGTTCGTATGTCTGCCTCACATCAAGAAGGTTCAGGGTTCGAGCAATGGTCTCGGCAGGGGTGTTTTTGGTGTGGGGTTTGCATGTCTCCCGTTTGCTTTGGTTTCCTACTGGTACTCCTGTTTCCTCCCACAGTCCAAAGACATGCACATTAGGCTAATTGGGTATTCACATTGCCCGTAGGTGTGACTGTATGGTTGTGTGTGTGTGTTGACCTTCAGTAGATTGGTGAGCTGTTCAGGGTGTACCCTGCCTTCACCCAGTGTCGTCTGCCCTGCTCTGTAAATGTCATCTTTGGCTATTAAATAACCCATGTCAGTTGACTACTATTGCCGACAAGTGGCCTTTCCAGACACCAGATATGAATCTAATTGGACGCCTTTTGATTAAGAACACGAGAGCCTTAATATGAAAATGTACCTGAAAAATCTGCAGTAAATGACCAGAAACTCAAAGGAATGTCTCGCGGAATCCACAGTATGAATTCTCTACTCAGTGTTGGTGTCATGTTCCTAATAAAGTGCACAGTGAGTGTAGTATATATTAGTATAGTATATGAAATATTTCAGATTTTCCCAGTTCACTGTTTTATTCTAGGTTGTTTTGATGTATGTTGAATCTGTTTATAATTGTCAGTGCTCTTCATTAATTAGATGTCCATTCTTGTATATTCTCCAGGAAATATGAGGACAAGACCAATTTGAAAAAAGACCTTCTGCAAAATATTCAAAAGGTTTGTGACATTTAATATTGTTTCGTAAATTCAACAAGCAGAAATAGCACTCGGAGACCCCAAACCAAGCCCTTCTGAAACAAAATGTCAAAAAGCACAATGTTAAAGTACAATGTGTTTTTAGTTTATCTATTCCATGTATTTATATTTTTCTATTCTATTTCCTCCCACCAACTTCTCAATTTTGCTAACCGTCCTGTTTGATTTTAAGGTTCGAAGCTTGTGGGCTGAGATTGACAACGCTTTGTCCAGGTTAGAAGGAGAGCGGAGTGTGTTGGCGAGTGTGATCAAGTGGAAAGTTGATCAGTACGTGCTGGATGGAAAAGACATCAGTGTGAAGATTCCTGCAGTTATGCTGGAGAAAATATCACAGGTCCGTCATGAAATACCCAATTTTGATTTGTATTCATCTTGTGTTCACTCACTGGTCACTTTAATTTCCTGTTCCAATCTTCATCTGCCTGGATTCAGAGTGTGGTGGAGTTACTGTAACCTCCCTGTCAGCTAGAACCAGACTGACCATGCTCTTACCCTTCTCATTAGCATGTCCACCTAATCCATCCAGCAGAATGTCTACAGTCTATAGACTTTCAAAATATTCAGCAATTACTCAAATAAAATACTCAAACCAATTTAGCTGCTACCAAAACAACTATGGGGTGTTGATTAATTGAAGCTGTTGATTGCTATTTGCATGACTCAATGAGAAGTTGTATAGGAGTTCCTTTTTCTTTTAAGTGGCCAATGAGTTTATATTTCCATGTTAACAATAAAAAAACTATTACTGAAGAGTAAATGTAATGCTTCATTTAACCACAGTGATAAATGCTTGGTGGAGCGAACACATGCGTTCACTGATCTGTTATGGGTACTTGGACACACGCATGCTCTGTCTAACTTAAAGACGAAGTTGAACTTTTAATTATCTAATTAAATCCCAGCGTTAGACCTATTGGAAAGTTCCTGTCTGTAAATGTAATATCATGGCATTACTTTAGTACAATTTCTGTGCTCAAATGCACTCAAATGTCTAGTAATAATTACATGAACATTATATAGCTCACAGAGCTTCCACTAGCAATTTAGAATTGGGGGGGTCCCCCCTTTGTTATAACATTTTGGCAGGGACTTGAATTATTGGGGGTTGGGAGGGGACATGCTGCTCATTAAATGGAATTCTACGTCATAAGAAACTGAACAGGGCCTTCAAGCATAGCTTATTTTCTCAAAAATCTTAAACCTATGTGTCATATGTCAGAATGATTCTTTAAAAAAAAAAATCTGATCTCTGTATCAGTTTCAGCTGCGTTGTTTTCAGTGGTAGTGGTGCATGTGGGTTTGTTTATATACCTAAATATGGTTTGTTGACTTGCAGGCATTATGAACTAAATACACCGGATCAAGGAATTGTTATGATAACAGATTGTAATATATGCGTTACTGAGACTGGGGCATTTCCCATTTGTTATTAAAAGCAGGTATCGCTAATTGGCTGAGGTTTTAACCCACAACCGGGTTGTGCACAATTCTTTATTTTGATTGGTTGTCCGAGTTGACACTTGATTTTTTTTGTGGGAAAGTACCATCCTCAAAGTTTAATGTATGCAGGAGTCCCGCAAGGCCGCATGCTAACCGGAGCTCTGGCTCATGCAAAATGTAAAAACTTACTAGGACAAAGTGCACACTCGTGAACTGCAGGCAGACCAATACATAGTTTTCTGCGGAACGAAAAATCAGCATGTCATAGTACCTTCTGTGTTGCTCACGCAAAAGTTAAATAACAAATATGTGTGTGTGTGTGTGTGTGTTTAGACCAGTGCTGGGAGTCTGTATGAGGGAGATCAGCCAGTCATCCTGCGGTTGCTTGAACTTCTAAATGTCGGACTAAAACTCCTGAGCGAGGAGCGAGCCAAACTTTCAGGTCTGACATCACAGCTCGGCCACCAACCTCTCCAGGAACAAGCTTCACTCATGAATCGTTCAAAGGAGACACTGAAAAGCCTGAGGTATTAGAGTATAATAGTAAGCATTGGCTTTTGATTTGATGGTAAGGGAGGGGGTGTTTTTTTGTTATTTTGACTCACTGCAATAAATGAATCTATTAAACACCAGAATGAGAGATTTATAAGCAAGTTGGGCTGAGGCAGACTGATACCTTTACTTGTTAAATCAGCTGCAGAGCAAGCGCAGAACTGTTTATTGGATTCAGGTGAGAGTAATTTGTGTGCCCACGCCTACAAAGAGGAAGGTATCTGTTCTGATATATAGCCATGAAGACAGTTGGTAGAAGGCAGATTAACACTTAAACTTGAGCTTGTTTTTGATGTAACTAAATATTCCCAATGGATAGTACTGATTTCTTTCAGTGATAGTCAGGTCATTATTTTATATTGATATGCTATGGTGCTTAACGGTATCATTGCTTTTTAGGCGCAAGTTGGTCAAGGAGGACATACCACAGATTAAGAGTAACATAAAGAAGCTGGAGTCGGACTGGGAAAAGAAGTGGGCTGAATGTTTAGGTCACACTCCTTTGATCTCTTTCCTCAATGACGATCCTGTAAGTGTGAAGTGAACTTGTGAAATGCCTCCTAATGGGTCTGAGAAGTTGAGATTGTTCTCAAGATTACTGCTGTTTCTGTTGTTTTGTTGCAGAAGTTTCCAACGCTTGTCTGGGAGAATCCTCTGCCTTGCACATTTTAGCTTTTTTCTTTTCTCCAGAACAGGGTTGGGATCCTCTGTTCGGTTTATAACTAATGACTTTGCTTTATATAATGAAGCTAGTCATAGCCTTATCGAGGAATACATGGTTCTTTTAATGATACTGATTTCTTAATTGATGTTTAGGAATGATTATTCTAATGTTTAATATATCGGGCATTCCTCATCACAGGTTTTGGACTTCCTTTCTCCAATGCCTCCACTGTCTTTTGAAGCAGCCTCTGATGTTAGCTTCAAGGCCAGTATCTTCTCACAGTATCCAGCCAAACTTTCTGGTAAGTTTTGTGTAGTTGAGGGATTCTCCCCCCCCCCCCCTGTTTCCTGTCTTAAATCTGTTATTTATGGTTTTTGTTTTAGAGCTAGCAGAACAGCCCCTTAAAAAAGAATCTTGTATCACTGGGAAGGAAGTCTTAACTGATGCTGATTTCTTAAGGTGCCATGATCATACACTGTGCTTCCAGAAAAATCTTTCTTTTTGTAATAATTGTTTTGAGTGGCTGGTTTTTCTTTAAGACCTGTTTCTTTCCCTAGCAGCTCTCTTCCAATAGAGGACAAAACAGAAGACTTGCTTTTTTCCAGTTGTTTTGCTGCACCAAGGCCTGTGTCTCCATGTGTTGTGGACCCGGTAACCCCTACCTGTGTTAAATTACCATTAGTTTCTCATACACCCAGCCCTATTCAGGTAACTATGAAATAACTGAAGATATTCTCACTTGACCTTAATGCTGTTGCCTATGATATTTTGTTTTACAGCATTGTAAGTACAAATGTGTCTTCCTGTGAATCTTGCCCAATCCTCATATTGAATTGTGATTTGCCAGGATTGATTTTTCTACAATAGCTTTCTGATGGAATATATGAAAAATGCAGTATTAAAGAGGGTGTTGCAGTAAAGTTCATGTGATTGACAGCTTGAATCTCAGCTGCCTTTTCGTTGTGTGTGTATATATGGGAAAAACTTGAACAGCCACATCAAATTTCATGTGTGCCGGCTTTGTAGTAGGGGGTTTGAAAAAGTAAGTGCTGTAAGTTTTAAGCAGTATGTACAGGTGGTGGGAAACTGATACATGGGCAGTTGTGAACTATGTACTGCTCATCACTAGCTTTCCCAAGATAATACTTGCTTTCTGATGACCGGGGCGAATTGAGGGAAATCGCAACGGACAGATACGGAGCAGACAGTCCTTGTGTCGGGTCTGTTTTATGAATTTGATCACAGTGCAATGTCTATAAAAATGGATTTAAATAATTAGATTTGCCTCGATGTCTCTTTAAAAAGAACTTACTCTTTTGGTTGTATTATTAGAACCTTGTATTTCTTTAACTGTTCTCTCGCCATTAACAGGCTAGCAAGAAGAGGCCCTTACTTTCACAAAGGAAGACGTCTGTTGTGAAGGCAAAATCTCTCATCCTGGAGTTGGAATATGAGAATTTAGCAAGTCAGGCATGTACAGACTATCTAATCAACTATTCATTATCCTGTGGTGGGAAACTGATACATGGGCAGTTCTGAATGATGCACTGCTCATCACTAGCTTTCCCAAGATTATACTTGCTTTCTGATGACCAGGGCGAATTGAGAGAAATCGCAATGGACAGATACGGAGCAGACAGTCCTTGTGTTAAGCGTTTCGGTTTATGTACAATTGAACTGTGCTTAAATGTGGTATGTCTGGTTTTAGTTTGCCGAAGCTGTGACCATGAGTCCAGGGGAAGGAAGAAGCAGTCTGGAGCTTGAGCAGTGGCTAAATACATTAGCAGACCCTTTCACAACAAAGAAGCAGCTCCCTCGCACTCCAGAAAGCTTGAGTAAGTTTCCATTACAGTTTGTGTTAAAGATGAATTTATGACATTCATGTAAACGAATTTCTCAACAGCATTTCATCAAGTAGGTGAAGCTTTTATTGACCTAAGGGGACTTGTGCACTTTTAGTGTGCTTTTTTTTTCTATTTATTTATTTATTTATTTATTTATTTTTTTAAAACAGTGGTTTTTATTTATTTTAGTTATGGATGTCAGAACATCATGGAGAAAAGCAGTGGAAGAAGGGAAGGCTGAGAAAAGGCACGAGACGTGTGATAGCCTGTCTTGGGTTAGAACACCAAATTGTGAGGTTAAAGAAAGAAGCCTCAGCCCTGAGAACTTTTCTCTGAGAGATTCTGTGCTACTAAATGCTGATCCTGTACCCTGTAGTCCCCTTCCATCTCAGCGGGGGACCTCTTTTCACTCTAATCTTTCCTGGGATGCTTCTCAGCTGGAGGCTCTCAATCAAAGCTCCAGCAACATTATCCAGTACAGCATTGCTCATGAGACCTTTCCAGATGCAGAGAATGTTTCTTTGAACTGCAATGATTCCTCACCGGAGATGGATCAACTTCTCCTCCTGCCAATTACATCATATTCTCCTGAAGTAGAGACTACATGCCAAGTTGTTCAAAGACCTCTGGATGAATCTCCTTTTACACGGAAGTTCAAGGAGACAAAGTCTGACTTCATGCCATCAGCCTTAAGGACAAGTCCAGGGTTGGGTAGTGGGGAGAAAGTATTCTCTCTGGACTTGGACCAATTGGAGAGTTTCTCTTCTCCTTTGCGAGAGGAGCTCCCGCTGCCCCATCTTATAACATTCTCACCTATGGATGAACTCTAGTCAGTATGTCTTAGTGGCACCATATCACAAATATGGAAAACGATCAACAGACTGACGTAAAGAACTCTGGCAATTTCATCCACAGAAATCCCACTAAGCTTTTCTCTTTTTAAAGTTGCTCTGTTCAGTCCTAACAGTGTGTTTATTTTAACACCTGATTTGTCTTAAAGTTGATCAATGCCAGGTTATTTGTACTAATATTTTTCATGTTCATTGTTATGAAGTAAACAAGTCTAATTCAAGATTTGACAGTTGTAAAATTTCTAACATGAATTCGGCTAATAACTCACAATTTTAAGCAGTTTCTCAATTGTAATAAAGATACTTTGTGCACTGGTATTTTTCTTTTTTGTCTTAAATTATACTAGTCTGTAAACTGCCATAAACAAACCCAATTAGTAGGCTTAGTGGGTCATCACTGAGTGCATTCACTTTTTCTTTGTTGCTCTGGTGGTGCTATGATAGATACACCTGTCGTGTTTTTTTTTTTTTTAACTGGAAAGATGCACACAGTGGTTTTTTTTTTTTGGGAGTGTAGCATCAGTGATCCTTGAGGTCCTATTATGTATTTTTAAGTTGTTCATAACATTATAGTGACATTACAGGTGATGTAATATCGATAACATCCCTGCAGAGAAAAAACTAAACTGTTCTCAGAAATGACGTTAAATGTAAAATATATGAACAATCAACAGTAATAAATAAAACCATGACAGTATTTGGTGTGACAATGATTTGCTTTTAAAAAAAAATAAAAATTTCTCTCGGGTGTAATGTGAACAGTTGTCACTTCTTACTGAATATCTTGAACAATTAGATATGATTATTCAGAATCACACTAGTTTATTTCTGCATGCAAAACTTGCAGTTTTTTCAGTAGCATTTTTTTACTGGAAAATAAATTTTTGAGAATGTGTTTATTTTGTGCTAACTCCATTATATAGAATTTATCAACAGAATAAAAATTCATAACTTTTCTAAGGCGATTAATCCTAATTAGGATCGCGGGGTCCACCCTGGACAGCTCGCCAGGCCATCACGGGGCCAACACACACAACCATTCACACTTACTCTCACACGTATGGGCAATTTGGAACAGCCAGTTAGCCTACTGGGCATGGTTTTGGACTGTGGAAGGAAACCGGAGTACCTGGAGGAATCCCACACAAGCACAAGGAGAACATGCAAACTCCACACAGAAACATTGGAGGCGGGGAATCGAACCCAGTACTTTGTTGCTGTGAGGCGGATGTGCTAGCCACTGTGCCGCCCCAACATAAAACTGTAATAACATTTGGTCTAAAAACAGTGCACAGTACCATGTACTCTATTCAGCAATACTGTAGTAAGGGAAATGGTTTCATTTAGTACCCTCAATTCTTTTTTCTCCTTCAGTGTGTGTTTCTGGAGAAAGCCTCCAACAAGGTTTTCCTTCCAGATCAAAAGTGCCCTAGTCAATTCCGTGTTCCCATGCATGAACCTGATAACCCACATGCTCGCAAACTTTTAGTCTGACTTGTATGACAAAGCTGTTAAAACCTGCCTCAGTGTATTTTTTTTTTTCTTTCTGATTAATAGGAGACAGGTATGAATCCATGATAATCCTAAAATCCTGTTGATTATTCTGGTTGACCAATAAGAAATTTACAGTTTATTGTAATATAATAATATTAGTATAATATAATAGTGCTGGTTGTCAGGTTCATGCATGGGTCTACAGATTTTATACATCTCAGTAAACCAGACTTAGTGTTTGGAAACAGACACCTGTTAAGGTTGTGACAGGCATTTTAAGATAGGGGGCACAAGTAACCTGTGTGAAATGTATAAGGTGAAGGGGGGGGGGATTAAAGTGGAGTAGAGGGAGTAGCTGTTCTGGGCGGCTCCTTTGAGAGAGAGAGAGAGAGCGAGCGCAGCAAAGTAACGCAACGCAACGCAACGCAAACATGGCGGCTGCTTGCAGCGCTACACACCGCTGAGAGAAACGACAGCACGGGGGGAAAGTTTCCACGGGTAAGAGGCTCGTTCTCATTTTTTGGACACTAAGTGGACATTTGTGTGAGCCTGTGGACACGGTGTGAGGGGTCTCTGAGAGCTGCGAGTGGTCTTCATGTCGGCGCTCTTTCCCACAAACGTGTAAACAGCTGGTATGTAACTGTTACTTCAGACTCCTTTCGTCTGAGAAGTTTGTAGGTTTGGACGCCACAGTACCACCTCTGGCTTCATCATGAGCTTCGAGGCAACCACGGAAGTAGTTTCGCATAGCAGGAAAAGAGGGGAATGTTGTAGTTTCGGCTGATAAGCGGTGACTTTTGACTTTCCGCAGAGAGCTTCGGTTAGTGCCCGGTGGAGCTTCATGGCGTGGCGTTGTTTTGGGTCGGTTTAAACACGAGGAAAGTGCATCAAGACCGAACAGCTAGCTTGTTTAGCTCGTGTTTACCGCACGACACACTCGTTGTTGATTGCTGGTGTTGTGCACAGGCTGTGTGTGAAACTGACGTTGTTGTTGTTGAATTCCTTGTTAAAAGGATGCAACAGTTGGGCGCAGCGAACAGCCACTTTTCTAGGCCCCATGCTCGCGGCACTTCAACACAAAAGCTGCAGGTGGTTCAGGGTGTGTCTCAGGTACACACACACACACACACAACTGAGTCACTTGGTTCTTGAGAAACACATCCGCCTGATCCGTGAAGTCAGGAAGTTCAGGGCGGTAAGTTATAACACAACTCGGCTTTTATAACTAAAAGACAATTCCCCACCTGGTGGACCTTTTTCAAATAACTAAATCAATAACTTTCCAGCCTGGTTTTACAAGCGAACCGCCTTTTGAACACTGTTACCAAGCCTTTCCGCACGACAGCGCATGCGCAAGAAGTCTCTCGACGTTGCCACGTGACGTCACATCCTAAAACCCATATTGATCAAATTGTCACGATAGTTTCAGTATTACCATGTGTTGCAGTAAGTTTTTTTTTTTTTTTAATTATCATAGGAACTAATAGGTTATAACTCCAGGTTGCTTGTTGGAAGAATGATTAAGGCCTCTGCCATCACCACAAAAGCTATTTTAATTTGTTTAGATATTTAAGATGTACTGTGATTTTTCTCAGGAGCAGGGCAAAAAAGTAAGCATTAATCAAATGTAGTTAAAACATGAGTGTTTTAAAAGGGATAACTACCTGTATAAGTTTCTTTATTAGTTTAAACTGAACGAAGGTTTATATGGGTGGTACAATCAATAGTGATCTCTGAATCACTGTGGTCCATGATCGTCAGGCTTTACTGGTGATCAGTCAGTCGTTCAAAACTGCTCTCACGACTCATGTAATAAGTGTCTTCTGAAAGTTGCTAGATTTGTCAGTAGGTTTTTTTTTTTTTTAAATAAAACTATTCATGTGCTCTAAAGAACTAAGTCTATTGATAAAGCTACTAGGTATGTTCTTTGTGTTCAATAATATTACCTTTACATCATTTGGCAGATGCTCTTATCCAGAGCGACTTACAATTGTCAACTGAGCGATTGAAGGTTAAGGGCCTTGCTCAATGGCCCAACCGTGATGATAGTGGCGATTGAACCGCTGGCCTTCAGATCAGTAACCCATCACCTTAACCACTAAGCCACCACTGCCCAATAACATGGTTATGAATTGCCAAAACCTTTGAAAATACCCTATGTAGTGAATTATGTTTGGTGTGAGATGCATATTGGCACCAATACAGTGCTGTATAAACTCATAGTCAACTTTACCTTCATTCATCTAAATACAGCGCATGTGAGCCTTTTGGGCTTTTACATCCGAGCCTACTGGCTCATCAGGCCGGAGCTTCTCCCCTGTTTCGTTAGCGTGAAACAACTAGGAGTTCAACTCCTCCTGGATGAGAAGCTAGTCATGTAGTAGAATGAAGTCTATAATACAGTTTATTTCTGCTGTGTAAATGAAGGTAGTAACATGTTTCACCATGCAACGTGCATTGCGTGATGTACCTCACGTTGTGGTTTTATTTGGGACTGTTTTGCAAATTTCAAGCACCCCAAAAATAAAAGAACACAAGTTTTCATTATAAGACTTTGCTGCATTTAGCCCATTGATTTAGTAGCTGTGTGACCTTTACTTTATCTGACTTGACCTTGTTACTAGATTTCATGCTGTGCAGAGTAGATCAGTGTTTAGTCTCTGAGCTTGATAGGCTACAAACATATTCAAACCTTGTGGTTTGCCAAAGCTGCACTGTCTGATCCCATGTTGTGCAAAGCTGTGGGAATCATAAAAAAGAAAGGCACTTCAGAGAGAGAGAGTGAGGTAAAAGAAGTGCATGGGGCAGGAAGGCTGGGCCTCTTGAGTGAAAGAGAAACATGACACTGTCCTCCTGGGGGTGTGTCCTTTCCACCTTCAGCTGGCTGGCCATTGTTTAGGTAGAGCTTGGAAATGACACTGCTGGCTTTGGTGTGTTTCTGCTCACTAGAGAATATTCATTCATGATCACTCCATTCAAGTGCACTTAAAACTAGAGTTTAGACTAAGGGGCTAGCTCAAACTGTTGTGATGTGTGCTAGCAATTGGTTTTAAAGACTGCAGTTGGGTTCATAGACCAGCTCCGATCCAGAAAAATTATTCAGCAACTGTAAAAAGCAAGTCCTGCTGTTTTAATGATGTAGGATTTTGTGATCAGTCCCTTACTGATGGGCTTCTCAGGTGTGGCGCAGCGAGGGACCCTTTTAATGATGGAATTTCACTGACAGTAGAAAATATATTTATTGAGCATACTTAAACTTTTCAAATCTCAAACTCATTTTATTATTTGGTTATTTATGAACCATAGTCACTTATCCAGTTTTAATGTTTATATTGGCTGCTGACTTTTGGTTTAAGCCAGTTCAATTCAGCTGATCAGGGGAATAAACTAATAACTGTTCGAACTTGATAAGAAATACATTCATTCGTTCATTTGCCTAACCGCTTAATTCTATTTTTGGGGTGCAGGGAGGCTGAGAGCATCGCAGGATTAAACCATAGACACACAAACACGCACACAACTATTCACATTCGCATCTAGGGGCAATCTGGAACATACACTTAGCGTAATGGGAATGTCTTTGGACTGTGGGAGGAAACCGGAGTACCCAGAAGAAGTCCAATCAAGCACAGGGTGAACATGCAAACTCCACACAGAAACGCTTGAGCCCGGGACGCAAACCCAGGACCTTCTTGCTGTCTTGGGACTTTTGCCACTGGGACAAAGTTAAAAGAAAAAACCCCACAAACCCTCTAAGGCTCAGCAGAATCTTTGTCTAGAAGCACATGATTCATTAGTTCCATGTATTTCTTACTGTTTCTATAGTCAGCTGTGTGTGGGATCACTAATCAGTGCACCGTTTTAATAGAGAGGGCTGTACTGTGGAGTTTTGCCTCCAGGTACGCTGATAAGTGACCACACAGCAGCACATAGAGCAGCACGTAAAGCTCGTGATGTTAACCTTAATAAACTGATCTTTAGAAAGCTGGATTCGAGTAGAAATAACACATGGTGTCTGTTTTCATATAAAAATTACAACTTTAGCAATTTGTTGTTTGATAAAATATTGGGTTTAATGTTGGCACATTTAGTGTAAATTTTAGCATGTTTCTGCAGCGTGAATTCTGGTTTCTTAAAGTTAACATAACGGCTGCATATATATATATATATATATATATATATATATATATATATATATATATATGCCCAGAATTAACCACTTAAG
>JBCNYH010000010.1:7474091-7498556 GCA_039654325.1 Tandanus tandanus
GTGTGTGTGTGTGTGTGTGTGTGTGTGTGTGTGTGTGTGTGTGTGTGTGTGTGTGTGTGTGTGTGTTTAGGACTTTGCCTCCTATTGCACATTTGGTGTAATTCAAACATTTGCACATGTGCTGCTGAGAATGATGTTGAATCCTGTTCATGTCCTGGTATTACTAGAGTTTGTTAATCTCTACGCTTTGTAGAGATTAACAAATGTAGAGATTACGCTTTGAAAGGAATTCTGACCTTTCTCGGTTTTGTTCCCTCTGCCAGCAAATGTTTCTTACTGTTCTTGAAAAGTGTGATGATTGAAATATTGTTTCCAAATGGATTTTTTTTTTTTTTTAAATCGACGAAATTAGAAAACGGCAGTCATTTATAAGAGCCATTATTACTTATGAGACTTATGGTTACTGAGGTATCAGAATACTGAAGTATCAAAGATCTGTCTGTCCTTTACACAAAAAGAACACCAGAGGCATGTTCCTGGCCTACTCACGAAAATAGGACGTGTAAACTTTAACCACTGGCATGTAACATTATAATTTATTTTAAAAATAACTGACTCCTTTTAAACATTCAAGTAACTCTGGGTGTGTTACCTTGGTTTAATTTTGGGAGGACCTGCTTTTATTTATTATTTTGCTTTTCTTTTTAATTTTTTGCAGTTTCCATATAGACACCACAGGATCTTTACTCATCACTCACTCATTTGCCGAACCGCTTAATCCTATTTGGGTTGCGGGATGGCTGGAGCCTATCTCAGCTGACACTAGGCTAAGGCAAGGTATTGAACAGCTCGCCAAATCCTCACATGGCCAACGCACATACACATCTAGGGGCGATTTAAAACAGCCAGTTAGCCTAATGTGCATTATATGCCTAATGTGCATGTGTATAATGTTTTTTATAGTGTGGGAGGAAACCGGAGTACACGGAGAAAACCCATGCATACACGGAGAGAACATGTAAACTTCATATAGAACCACCCAAGGCCAGGACTCGAACCCAGGACCTTCTTGCTGTGAATTGGTTGTGCTAACCACTACACCACTGTGCCGCCTACAGGATTTCTATAGTTCCTCAAAATGTACTTCCATATCCAAAGTGTCACAAGGTGTGGGGTTTTCCGCTGTATTTAAACCTGGAAGTCTCACTGTAAAGGCTACAAGAGTTATTGTTGTAAGGGATGAGTAAGCATCTTTACAATTTAGCTATTTTGTTTGTTTGGTTAAATGGGGAACATTGATGGTAATTTCCAGATTATATTCATTCATTCACATTATAACCCGCTTAATCTTAATTCGGGTCGCATGGGAGGCTGGCACCCATCTCAGCCGACTCTTGGCGTGAGCTCGGTACACCCTGGACAGCTAACCAGGCTGTCACAGGGCAGATTATATTACTATACCCATTACTTTTTAACTAGAACACTTGTTAATTTTAATTGTCCTTTTATTTATTTAAAAAAAAAAAAAAAAGCAACAAACAATTGTACTTGTGATTTGTATACTCTGTAAAACTTTAGGTTGTCTTATGTGCCACTTGTACATTACCCTTTATTGTAAGACTATGATGCACAAATAAATTATTTAATATTTTAAATGTATTAATTAATTGTTAAAAAGCATTATTTACCACCGTCCCCTAAACGATGTGCTACCCGTCATACAACGGTTTCAAGGGAGAGTGAAGGCTAACGTGTGCTTCCCCAAGACACATGAAGCCGGGCCAACTGTATCTTTAAAAACTGCTGCATCTCTCTTTAGCATATAGACACCCACACGAAGTGTAACTGTAATTGATGGGGCAGAGAATATGACCCATTTTGAGTGTGACCCTGTTAAGTCATGGTCATGAATGTCTGTGGCATCACTGATAGTCGAACACACGGTCTCCTGACAGTAGGGCAAATGATTTTCTGTTGGGACTCTGGAGCTTGATAATTAAGATTAATGAATTCAACACTGTGTGTATCTGAAAGTCTAAATACCTACATCTGAAAGATGAACGTAATTTTAAAACTGCTGTGGACTGTCTTTTTGTTTGTTTAGTATTCCTTCATTTCTCAGCACTTGTGGAATGTGAACTGTGTCCCCTGCCAGTGAGACAGTAATTAATGAGGTCCTAAATATGGTGGATCAGATCTCAGCAACCAACTCTCATATCATCTTGATCTGAAGAGAAAGGACTCCTCTCTCTCTCTCTCTCTCTCCTGAGTTATTACTGGACCTGCATTCTTTGTTATCCTCTAGAACACACTGTCCTCTACTTTGATATAATGACATCCTATGCAGGTTGAGCTTTGTGAGACGGGAAGCCTTTCGTGTCATGGCCTATGTGTTCAATAAGTAATCCCGTCCACAATCCTTTTGCCGTCAGGTTGGAGTGTCGTTGCCAAGGGAACATCCAGGGGATAAGCCACTATGGCAGTGTGTGAGCGGTAGTATAAAACTTCAATGTTAATTAACTTTACATTTGCCTCTTTGGGATCACGTGGCTCTCTGTGGATCTATCCTGCAGATTTAAAGCGCTCAGTCAGAGTCTGGAGAATTAATCAAGGAAGAAAATTGTGAAGCTGTGCAATTTTACATTTGACCCACTGATGCTACTGAATACTGAGAAGTGTCAATACGGAGTCTGTCATACCTTCTTTCATCCATTCAGTTATTCTTTCATTTGCCCAATGACTTAATCCTACTAGAGTTGTTGGGAGGCTGGAGCCTATTTCAGCCTTTCAGTCTATTGCAGGGCCAACACACAGTCAACCATTAACACTCACATCTGGAGTTAATTTGGAACAGCCGAATAACCTAATGTGCACATCCTTGGACTGTGAGAGGAAACCAGATTACACAGAGGAAAGCCACGCAAGCAAGGGAAGGACATGCAGACTCCACACAGAAGCGCCCTTGCCGAGCCCAGAACTCACACCCAGGACCTGGCGTATCTTAAATTGGGTTAAACGTCCTTCCAGTTGAGATGAAGTGTTGCTTGTTGTTTTTAATTGCATGTATGTTTGGTTTGCCTCATAAGGGGTGAACTCCTTCATGCTTAGCAGTTACCAGAACCCACTTTAACAGGAATTCAACACCGTAGCCCCATGACTCAGTGATTCCCATGTCATAGCTACGTGGTGAGAAGAATCACATTTTGATTGTACTTGTAGATAAATTTGATGATAACTGCACAATGACTTCGCGGTTGTATAGAAGTCCGAAGACAAATACCGTTGCTAAGCTCAGCAACTTGCTTGCATTTAAAAAGTAGTGTGAACGTACACGGCTAGCAAAATTACCTCAACAGCCTGCTGTTATTTTTTTGGAAAGCAGCGCTATTTTGTTGGGGCATTGAGTTAAACTGTCCCTAGTCATCCACACTCTGTTTGTCATGGTTTTTTGGAACACCAACAGGCCATGTAAATGTAAAATGCACGTTGACAGAGCTTTTATGCTAGATTTGTTTTTTGCAGTGTAATCAACCAAAGTCAGATATTGAAGGTTCTTCTTTCGTGTGATATTGTGGGACCCCGGATTAAAACAGGCTATGTTGTACTCATTGTAATAGGTTATTGTTTCCACTATAACTTCTTTACAGGAACTTGCATTGCACACAGATTTTTTTTTGTGATATTTAACAAAGCAAATTACAAAAGAAAAATACACTGAAAGTTATGACATCATCTTTCATTGATCAGTAAAAGATTTGTGGCACTATGTGCCAGACCATGTAAAAACCTGCCTGATCATGGATTGTTGGCTGCTTTTCTTTAATTTCCTCTGAACTCTTTGTATATGGAGTTTTTATTTGAGGCTTCATAAAATGCAATCTGATGAATAGCTGGTGGCCAAACTGTCACTGTTAAATGGCAGAGCAGGTTAAACCCATTCCTATTTTCAGTTGCCCTTGCTGAGAGTCCATTAGTTTAGAGGTTCACATGCTTTTCTGTGATGAAATGGCAAACCAAAACGATATCAACTATTCTGCACTAGATAAAGGTCAGATTGCAATTTCAGGATCTAGTCATGCAGAAATGAAGACGGTTCCCCCGGGGTCACAAGAATGCTAATCATGTAAGCAACATTCCAGGGTTTCCAATTCAGTCCTGAGCTAAGATTACATTCTGTGGGGAGTTTTGCATGTTCATGCGGGTTTCCTTTGGATTTTTTCAAAAACATGCTGCATGTGAATGTGTACATGGTGCGCTGTAGTAAACGGGCCCCAGGGAATATTCACACCTCACTCCCAGTGTTCCCAGGACATGATCCTAACATGTTTCATTGCTGATCTGGGTAATGCAGTTCCTGAAGATGAAGAATGAAAGGGAAGCATTGAATTAAAATAATATACTTAGCATAGAAAGTGAGACAGGATTATCCTGTACAGGTCCAACAACCAGGTGGCACGGTAGTGTAGTGGCTAGCACATCCACATCACAGTAAGAAGGTCCTGGGCAGGGTTGGGGACAATTACAATTACTGACTCAATTACGAGATATAAATTACATTTCAATTACAAATGCAAAATATTTGTAATTTTCATTTCCTTTTTTTCTTTTTCTCTTTTTATTCTTCGTCTTCCTCTTGTTCTTCTCCTTCTTATTATTATTATTATCATTATTATTATTAGTAGTATTAGTATTATCACCATTATTATTATTGTTGTTGTTAATAATATGATGATTATTATTATCATTAACATTATAATTATTAGTATTATTATCACCATTATTATTGTTGATGATGATGATAATAATATGATGATTATTATTATTATTATCATTAACATTATTTTTATTTATTTATTTATTTTTTCCATTTCATTTCCTATCAAACTACAATTACTGTTTTTCTGTAATTTTCAATTCCAATTAAATTTCCAATCAATTTCCATTTTAAAAAAAATTTCCAATCAATTACAATTACAACACATTACTCGGCTCCCAGCAAACAACATAAATTGATTTTGTAACTTTATTTACATATTTATGTAGATATACATGATCACCGATGCATTGCATATCACATAATGCATATATCAAAAGTTAATTTATATAATTATATTTATATATGGCCACAGAGAGAATCTGTGGCCATATACAAATATAATAATGTAAATTGTGTTGGATACCTCAAATACAGTCCATAACATAAAGTCCCAGGAATTTACTCATCAAAGTGTGCATTGAAGCTTAGGAACATCAGTTCCTCGAACCTAGCATCCAAGACCAGACACCTGTATGGCCTGAATACTTTTTCCAGCAATGGAAAATAGTCTCTCTTTTTATGACTATGGGAACTTTGTCTTGATTACAAACAATATACTTCAAATATATATAAATTGAAAATGTATATTTTTGTAGCAATGATGTAACTGGTGGAAAATAATAAAAAAAAAATTCTCCGATTACAATTACATGAGCACTTACCAGAATTCAATCACAATTACATTCACTTAAATTATTAATTACAAATACAATTACACTAATTGTAATCAATTACGTAATCGGTTACGTAATTAACCCCAACCCTGGGGTTACACAAACATGTGTTTGTGTGTTAGCCCTGTGATGGTCTAGCAAACTGTTCAGGGAGGTGCCTTGCCTTCGCCTATTGTTGGCTGAGTTGAAGGCTCCAGCCTCCCCGTGACCCCAATAGGAGAAAGCGATTTGGGAAATGAGTGAGAGAGGTCCAACAACCTACCAGGTAATGAACAAAGGCATTTCTGAAAGCTGTTGAAATGTGTGATTGTTTCAGGATCATTATGACAGTCTTGAAAGATGGTTGAATTTTGGAGCCCTACACTAAAAAAACCTTGGCTTTCTGCCAAAGATATTATAGCCCGGAAGTTAAGGTGGTGTATGTGTGTGTGTGTGTGTGTGTGTGTGTGTGTGTGTGTGTGTATGTATGTATATATATGTATGTATGTATGTGTATGTGTGTGTATATATATATGACCTTGGATGCAAGGATTGATAAAAGAGATGGCCTGGTGTCTGCACCAAGAAAACTAAACTAAGAAGCTGAACTCCTACTTAAATAAGATGCTTAGATTTAACTTGTTTATACCCACTGGGTATTATTATTATTATTACAGAGCATTATTGTTATTTATAGCTGAAAGACTTGGTTTATCTTTCCATCAGAGAAGCAAATCAGGGTGGGTTGACATATGGTTTTTCAGGCGTTCAAGACCATTAACTTGGTACAGTTTACCGACCAGAACTTCAAAATGAATATGAAAGTATACTTGTGTTCTTGCTTACTCCTTTTCATAGTACTGTCTATTGTAAAATCTAGAACTACTTTCGTTTCTGCTTCTGCACCTCGTCTGATCCATTTTGCACTGCACTGTACACTTTGCACAAAACCAAAGTGAAATGTACTCCTCTTCCTCTTGGCTTTAAAGCATTATTCAAGAGCTCCCCAGTTTTAAATTGTAGTTTTTAAATCCCAACATCACTATGTGAATATCCAGCCAGCATGTTCTTGACCAGTTTAATTGTTTTATGAAATTAAAATCTTTCAGGTAAACACTTAATGATCCAAATCACTACAGAAAGTTTGAGTTCTGGGGTTTGATTTTAATGGGAGGAGATTAGTCCAGGCTGAGACACTGTTTCCATTGTGTGGACTTCCAGTAACACTCCTCACACACACACACACATCACAGAGCTGCTCTGGGATGTTTCTGGAAGAACGTTACTCTGTCCGGTCTCCCTCGGTTACCCTAGACAGCAGAAGGGAAAAGGTGTGGAGCGCATTGTTAAGGATTTTTATGAGTTTCTCTTGTTTGTGCGAGCATACTTTCTAGTCTCGTGCATAATGACGTTCTACAACTGGAACCGTACACTAAAGTTAAAGCTAGTGTCTGGCTGATGAAACGCTATGATGATCACACTGCACATTTTTTCCTCTAGATGCCAAGTCACTTAGCGGAGACATGGAAAGCATGTAAGGAAGCTAACTTGGACAGTGTCTGCTTGGCACAGCCTAAAGGTGCAGCTTTTTTGTACAAAACGCTGCCCATGCTTAATGATTATTGTGTGTAATTGCTGGGAGTTATCCCATTACATTTATACAGTTATACAAATTACATTTCTGCACTGAGGAATAAACATACACACACACACACACACACACACACACACACACACACACACATATATATATATATATATATAAATAAAAAAATTATTATTTTTTTTTTTTTTTTGGTAAAGGGGGCTATAATTCATCAGCTAGTTCTGCATTATCATTCAACACAGTCTTCATGCTTCTTTTCTGTCTTGTGATACATAACCAAGTGTCAAATAGTCATATTAGAACTGCACAGTTGCTGCTTTAGCAAGACTTCCTGCATGAAAGTGACAGATTTCGAGAGGACTGTACACTGGCAGTTATCTGACTTTGATCATGCGCTTGGCCAACATCTTGTAGTTAAATCCCTCTAATCTCTCATTCATGCATCAAGCAGAAAGACTGATGAGAAAGATTATCCGGAGCACGAAAGCCTACTCTTTTTCCATCACGCTTTCCCTCTTTTAATTTATTAGAGAAGAAATGGATTCACAGTAATACTTTAATTCTTGCATCTTTTCAAAGATGGTGCACAAAATTTCAACCACTTTCAGATTCTTGGTCTTCTTATTAGTGATAAAAGCTTCACTTGCTTTATAGTCCAGGCTTCTGTGGAACCAGTTTCTGCTTTTGCCCTCCTGTCCAATATGTTTGGCTTTTTGGACTGTCATTTATTAACTTATCTGTGCGTGTGGGAAGGAAACAAACACGAAAGGATAAGACTTGTAAACATCGTTGAATTAAATGGTGCACTAGGTAACGTAGGTTCTGTAAGCTGACTAATGGAAATCCCATCCAAAAACAACAGGACCAGAAATCACTTTTCAAGTAGGGTTTCTTAAATACTTAATACTTTTGTGCTGAGGTCAGACGTTAAATATTCTGAAGGCTATTTGTGTAAGTAAGAAATTAAAAACAGACTATTGCATCCTTAATTGGCAATATAGATTTAACAGTTATGTGCCAAAGGCGAGGTGGATAATTGTTTTAATGTTTACTACACGGGAACATAATCAAAAAAGTTGTTTATTGGTTTATTTACAAATAAATTCAACCATGACACACATGAGCTCAGAGTAGCCCAGAATAGCTTGAGCAGGTGCAATAAAGCTGTATAATGTTTAATGTTTTCTAAGATAGTTCCAAGATAGTAGGCCAATCAGATTGTGCCGTTTCCGTGTAGTGTGTATGTATATATCTGTATCCCCCACGAAGCGTAGGCGATACTATGTTTTCACAGACCGTCCTCCGCTGTAGACCGTTGTTGTTAACACTGTAGCAGTGCCGGTTCTTTATGGATATTTCATATTTATGTTGAATGGTCCCTACGACACGCCCTACTACCGTATCGAACCTGGGTCATCTTTACCTATTTTTCAAGGTCACAGAGGTCGGCTCCCGAGTGACACATCGACAAGGTGCACGACTATCAACCCGGAGATCGCAAGTTCGAATCCGGATTGATGCCACAGCCATCCTTGACCGGGAGTCCATGGGAGCTAATTGGCCGAGCTTTCACGGGAGGGAGGGATGGCATACACTCACTTCCCTGTCACTCACAGCGATCACCAGCCAATCATGGGCGTCTGTGAGCTCATTCGTACGAAGGGGCGGATAGCGCTTTCCCTCCGAGTGTGTTAGGCCGCCCCCAAATACGCATGCGCAGCAGTTCGAAAAGATGCGGGTGGTAGCATCGCATGTCAAGGAACATCGCATGTGCTTGCTTACGCCCCTTCCTGGTCGGTGGTGGTCATGTGATAGGGAAGGCAGAAGTTGATGAGTGGGAATTGGATACGACTAAATTAGGGAGAAAAATGGGGGAAAATCCAAAAAATTATTGAAACTGGGTCACCTTGATCTAATTTCAAGGTCAGAGGGGCCATATGAAATATGCACGTGGTCATGTAAAATTTAGCACATGATTGTTATTTGTACCAGATATGCCTATGGACATGCCTGTTAACCTTGTAAAAACTAGGTCACCACTGAGTGTGCCGTTGACCACGCAGGGGATACACCCAGTGTTCTGTGACAAGAACTCCTTTTTAGTTCAAGAATAAATTTAGGCGTTGTTAAAAGCAGCACGCCCCATAACATCATCTGAGTTTAGTTTTTTTTTTTCCGTAAAAAAAATAATAAAGTTGTTGAGCGGAAGTATTTTTAGAAGTTTCTCATGTTCTCTATGGAAAAGTAATCAAACACATTGGAAAACTTCTTTTGTTTACCAAAAATATTCTGTGCTGCTGATATAAGGATACTATAATTAGCATTTTTAGCTCTGTGAGGGCTGTATAGGATGTTTTATTGTCTGACAGAAAAATTCTCAGTCATTGGTTTGGAAGGGAGGAAAAGATTTTCTACAATATATTTGATGATTAGGGAATCTATATTTACTCACATATTTTACTTTTGGAGCGATTTTCAATGTTTAAAGTGTTCTTTGTGGTTTGTGGGTGCCCACTCATATCCAAAGCAAGGGAGGTGATACACTGTGATGGTACATGGATGGAATGTACATACGGACTGACAGTTGTACAAGCCATTAAAAATCAGGTTGATGCATTAAACCATCTTCTAAAGTACAGAGCTCCACTAACATAGTTTTCTTTTATGTAAGCCTGACTGCAATTACATCTGGAATAAATGCTTTGTTACTGTCAGTTATTTGGGTTTTAAACATGATGCTGTAAAAGTCACACAAAAGCTGCGGTGACTCTCTTCACATGACCTTAATTAATGAGACTTGCCTCACATTAAACATTTTAATTAGTAATAACGAGCTAAATGGATTTTTAATGATTAGTTGAGTGCCATGTCTTAAGCATATCCACTCTCTCTAGAGCAGGGATTATCATGCATAAAGCATTGTGGTCAACACAATACTCCTGTCACTAGGTGGATTTCCAGTGCAGATTTACTTAAAAAAAAAAAAAAAAGTCTGCGTTTACTCAGAGTGTTACGCGATTAAATCTGGGAGTTCTTTTATAGATCTTACAAGTCTTTTTTCATTTTTTCCCCAGAAATTTACTGTTTCCATCTCTGCTTCATGTTGTGAAATTTACATTAAATGTGAAAAGCGTGTTTCCATTTAAATTTTACAAAATATTGATTTGTTGGAATCATCTGAAAAAACATGTCACATGAATTTATGAACTGTTTAGTAATAGTCAAGGTTTTTTTTCTTTTATGTTTTGATATGTTGGGATTCCTGACATGTGGAGCCTGGTGGGGATGACTCTTGTTTAGTTTGCAATTTCAAACTGCACATTAAACATGTTAATGGAAATGCTGCTTCTTTCAAAGGTCGTGTGTGTGTGTGTGTGTGTGTGTGTGTGTGTGTGTGTGTGTGTGTGTGTGTGCGCACAGGACGCCAATGTCTGTTGAAAGCAATTTTTATAATTTAAATAACCCGATTCATGACCCTGGTGGCACTTTGATGCATTCCTCTGGCTTTCTGTTCTCTGAAGCTGTAATCTTTCTGTCTTTGAACTGGAATATTTGGAATACTTTTGTTAAATATATCAGTCGCCAACGTATGTGGTTTAACCGTGACATTTCAAGGTTTTTTTTATCTAGTCAGTAGATTTACTTCAGTGGTGTAATCAAAGACTACAAAGGAAGCTTTTCTTCTAAAATGTTGAGCAAAATTCACCACATATGTACTGTTTTTATGTCAGCATTTCAAAGAGAGTGCAATGTAACTGAAAGCCTTTGGCCCACGTCAGACAAAGTGTCTGACATTCAAATTTCACTTTACGTCAGACGTCAATAATTTCTTGGATAGGTTATGAATACAGCAACATATACAAAATACAGAAGTGACAAAAAAAATAAAAAAACAATTTAATGTTCTGTCAAAATGGTTTATTAACTCAAATCATAAGTCATTTTCACTCAAAGAACGTCAATTCAAAAGATATTTATTCGTAGAGCGAAATTCTCATTTAACGAAGTGAATTTTCCCATAAGAAATAACGGAAAACCCATTAATGCGTTCCAGGCCCCCAGAATTACCCCCCACATGTTACGCAAAATAATGTACTGTTATACAAAGTAAACCATAAATTTTACAGGAATTTATCCATTCTACATTATTTTTAAAGCATAATAAAAAATGCTGTGTTTCCCCTAACCCGACATATATGTAAAAATGCCAAAACGTGAAAGATGGCTGAAGGAGTTGGCCGAATGTTTCCTTGCAAAGATTCTTTAGCAAATCTACTAATGACAGTAACTAATGTGTAAGTTTCTATGAATGGATTTAATTTTAATTACAGAATTTCATGCAAGCGAAAGAATTTCATGCATTGTTATTTTTTTCATAATAAGGGAAAAATTGACTTTTGGGCATATAAACATTGGTGCTTGTTAGACACAAACAGAAAATTATGCTTTTTTTGTTTTGTTAAAATGTTCAGTGATGACAGCGGGTCAAACTGAGTGGACACACACACATTTAACTTGATTCATCATAAAACGCTATTCATTAAAGAAATTAAATATTCACAACATGGAATAAATGTACTTGCTTCTCTTTCCGGTTATGCTTCACACTTCATCTAGTCGATATCTGACCTGTGCATTTGCAGGTCTCCGTCTTGAGATCCGTTAGGGGGATTAGAAAGCCAGATTGTGGCCACGGTATTTGGTAACAAAGGATAACACAGACTCTGTAGCAGAAATTTCTCTTACTGTTTCCTTATTCACTTTGTGCCAGCTAGACGTGTCTTGTTATCCGTCTTGGCACTTCTTTTGTGTAATTAAACTTGAAATATGAAATATAATATCAACTGTGGATGAAAGTAGCTGTTATACAGCATATGCATCTGTGAAATCAAATTTCAGCTTTTCCAGCCAAGTTCAGAGAGACAAAACAGCTGCCATCATCCTCACTGTTACTGTAGTCACTGGTTCACCGGCTCACCTGTATTTATACTTGTGTAATGTTAAAACAGTACATGCATAGGAAAACTTGAGTTTAGACAAGTATATGCTGTAAACCCACAACACTACCTACTGGTTTTGCATTCCACTGACAATACAAACTACTTCATAATTTTATATATTTATGACATTTACGAGTGTAAATGAGTGGTATAAGTATCTTCTTCCTGGTTCAACATTTAGGATGACCACTTAAAGATACAATGTGAGTGAAATCCTATTTCCTCAAAGTACTACTTCATCTCTTTCAGGTACATCCAGCCATGAGTGAAGACAAGGGTCATCGTGTGACGGACTACTTCGTGGTGGCCGGACTGACGGACAAGTCCACACCTCTGGAGCAGGATCTGTCTGAGACAAAATCGAGTGGTCCTAAAGCCCCCATTGTTGACCTGGCCGTGATCAACAAGTCAGCAGGAGAAACTGTACCTGAAGGTTTTACATGCATAGAGAACACATACAGTGGCCAACCGGCCAACCTCAACCACGGCAGCCTGAAAAGTCCTGAACTGTTTTTGTGTTACAAGAGAGGCCATGGAAAACCTCCTCTGTGTGACATTGGGTGAGTTCATCTCATGGGGGGGAAGTAAAAAGTATATAGTGCAGGGGAATGATGCAATCTGATATAAGTATAGACATAATGGACATCCATCTTGGGGGACATATAAGAGACATTCACCTCACAGATAATTGTTAATGATTTCATTATAGTGGCATCTGCCAAGGAGTGTAGTGTTTTAGGCAGAATGAGAGTCCGTTCTTGTAGGATCAATGAACAGGCGTAAGGATCTGAGTGACTTTGACAAGGATCCTGCTATGATGGCTAGATGACTGGATCTATTTCCAGTAGACTGGATTCAAAACGGCAGGTCTTTTTCCTTTTATGCAGTGGTAAGTACCTATTTAAAGGTGGCACATTGAGAAACAACCAGTGAACTGGCAAGAGTGTCATGGATGCCCAGTGCTCATAGATGCATGTGGGGAGCACAGGCTAGTACATCTGGTCTGATCCTATAGAAGAGCTACTGTAGCACAAACTGTTGAAACTCTTAATGCTGGCTATGATAGAAAGGTGTCAGAGCACACAGTACATTGCTGTCTGAGGCTGCATAGTAACAGATCAGTAAGGTGGAGTTAATGTTATGGCTGATTGGTGTAAGCTTGCTTGAAATATTGTATATACTTTTGTTTCAGTTGTTCACTTTTAGTTTGCACTTTACTGACAGTAAACCAGCAACAGTATGAGTGCAAACCAACTGGCGATGCTGACAGGTCGTGGTCTGTTTATCAGTAGACAAAGAACACAGTGCTAGCTTTTGCATCCCAGGCTAGTTAGGTCTTGCATCATCTTTATTTAAATCCTTTTCAGCTTGTTACAGATCTATAGAGAAACCGGTGTCAGGCTGCATGAACACACACACACACTTGTACACACAGTGCACTTCAAGGCTATCTGTCTGTTGTTTTCTCTTTCTTGCTACCATACTTGCCTTATTCGCAGGTTCGCTGTTGCATCGGACATTTTTCCAATGTTGATCCACAGATTTGCTGTTTGAATTATATGAAAAGATTAGAAACCATTTCTGATAGTAAATTTAACCCAATGTGAACTTTATTCTACCTCCAGCGATCTTTTACAACAAATAGGCAGTAAATTGGTTTCTGCGCTACCATATGAGCCATGAGGCCAGACTCTGTCGAGTGTAAACAGAAGATTAAATGTCAGACTAATGTTGTGATCCAGCTATTGCTAAAGCATCAGATAGCCTTGCTGTGTGTGTGTGTGTGTGTGTAAGAGATGAGTCTTATGTGTCGAGTTTAGTTTTCCATACAGTCAAAATGGGTAATTATTTTTCAGTTGTTTTTTTTAATGATAAAAAGCAATACTAGGCATAACGTTTTACTATAAGGTACTTGATCTAAATTCACTTGAGTCTTTAGAACGTTCATTCTCAAAGTTGTTTTCAAAATTGTAAGTCCCTCTGGATAAGGGTGTCTGCCGAATGTTGTAAAGGTAAATGTCCTTTAGCACTCATTCATGATGTTCTATTATGCACAGAATGATCTGATGCCAAATACAAAAAATAACCGTTCTGTAGAACGTCAAAACCCCTCAGCTATGACACCTGAAGCACAGGTTTAGGTCATAGGAGTGCCTGTGCAAAATTTCAGAAAGCTATCATGCATATGAGCCGAGCAATAACCTGGACAAACCTTTTATGTTCAAGGTCACTGTGCCAAGGTCAAAAGTCACAAATTAGCTACCCCACGTACAGGTTTAGGTCATAGGGAGTGCCTATGCAAAATTTCAGAAAGCTGGCATGTGCATGAGCCTGCCAAGTCAACGACAATACCCCTCCAGCCATATTTGACTGAGGGGTAATTAGAATGCCCCCTCTATAAATTGATCGTCGTCTCTTGCTATGACCCTCAGTGGAATTCACAATATGCTTCTGTTAATGCTAGGATTATTTTCCTGCATTAATCTACTAAAGGGAGTGAGTGTAGAGGTTCTGCCTTTGAGAAGAATGCGTTAAGTGTTTAGAGTTATTAAAGATCTTAACAGCTGTATCTTTTTGTTTTTATTCCTTTATTTTGTTTTTGGGTTTTTCTTTTCATATTTTTGAAATCATCAATTATCCATCAATTATAAATCAATGCTGGCGGAAGCTTGATGATCTGAAGGGAATTCAGCTGTACTAGAATAATTTGTATTTTGTGAACTGATCTAACAGAATATTTTTGATGTATTACTACAGAATTTCTGAATAGAACTCCAATGAAGTGCTGCATGCTATTATCTTAGATCTGTTAAAGCTGGGGTTGGTAATTTTTTAGCTGTATGCACAAACTGTTATATTGGATGAAATGTTCTTTACACCCCCGACAGCAATCAATAAGTTATGAGATCTGAAAAGGGTCTGGAAAAACCCGTCATCCGTGGCTACTCTAATCCTGTAAAAACATCAAACATTCACTGCCTCGTAATTTGCTGGGAGATTTCCAACCATATGCTCTCATGTCCTTCTCCTCATGCATAGCCCTACCATGCATGAAACTCTGTAGTCAGATCATGTGTTTAGGGGGCGTGTGGCTGTGAAAAGGGCTCTGAGGGAAAGGGAGGGGGTCGCCAGAGCCCTGAAGAGATGCTACTTTTAAATTTTGCTAGTTTTCCAGTTGACAAACTAAAATGGTGCATAAATAACTAAGGCTTCCAAACTATGTTTCCAGAGAAATTGTTTTGCTGGTGGTTTCTGCACTCATTCTCAAGTAAGCTGTGCTTAGGACTATAAAGCTGTCCAACTTTCTCCCCTATTTACAGCTGTGGTTTAGAAGGTTCAAAAATGAACTGTCCTTGCTATTGTGTTCTTTCTCTTTTTTTTATTTTTTTTATTGTAGTACTCTTTGAAAAAACCTCACTGATCTTGGCCAGGCCAAGTTTAATGTTTAATACATTTTTATACATGTTTTATTATTATTTTTTATTTTTTAATTGTTTAGGGTTTTTTTTATCCTCTATAGATTTTCTGATGCTACTATGTGATCAACCAGCAGCATTTTGTTACTTCTGGTTAATTTAAACGAGCTTAATAAATATTCACTTGCGTATTAAATATACAATCTCTCAGACAGTCTGTTGTGCAGTGGAAATCTTAGGTGAAGAATGTACTTCTAATAAAAAGCATTGTGGTAACTTTGGTGTTTGGAGTAAAAGGTTTTAGCAGTAATGTCCTCGCACTCTTCAGGCAGACCAGTGTGGTGTAATGTGTTCTGGATAAAGTGAGTCATGGCTTGCCAGCATCCCTCACATGACTGTTGTTTAATTTTTAGGTGTCGTCTTGTATTAGAACAACTTTGATTTTCCTCGAGGTGGGTTCAAGTACAGAAAGAAAATTGCTCAGCGAAATTGTCATTAATTTAATCCATCGTTTTACTCCTGCATGCTTTGTGTGGGTACAGTATGTGCTTTCAGAAATCTAGTCTCTGGTTTTCCATTGTGTCTTAGACCCTCAACATTCTGTGTTTCTGTGTATCCCAGGGTGATGTATGAAGGGAAGGAAAGGCTGATAACGGGCTGTGAGGTGATCCAGGCCACACCGTACGGCCGTTGCGCTAACGTCAACAACAGCTCAGCTACATCACAGCGCATCTTCATCACGTTCCGTCGAGCACCGCCCGTGCAGCCCCGCAACTCTCTGGCCGTTACCGACATCTGTGTGATAATCACAAGCAAAGGCGAGACTCCTCCACACACCTTCCTCAAGGTGGACAAGAACCTCAACTGTGGCATGGTAAGACCTCATGCAGATGATGGGGTTTATATTTTTGTAAGTTACAAGAACGGTGACCAGACACGGTCTACTTTTAAATTCTTTTATTTTTCAGTGGGGATCCAGTGTATACGTGTGCTATAAAAAGTCAGTCTCCTCCTCCAACTCTATCGCCTATAAAGCAGGTAAGAGTCTGCGTTTTCTTTTTCCTACTGTGCGGTTTTAATATCGTTTATTCTTTTCATTTATTCGTTTTTATTTATTGATTTCTTTTATATGATTTGAGGTATATGATGTGATTCCGTTATGATTTGAGTCTGTATATGTATTTAATGTCAGTGCTTAAGCTGCCTTTCATGGCTAACACCTAGTCAACTGCTTCTTTATGGAGAACCCGGTAAAGGTATAAACCGATGGCCGAGGTTGACAGGAGTGTAATTTCTGTCCTGGCAAAGCCTTTATGTATTGGTAATGCCTCAGTCCAACGTTTCTGAACAAGCTGCCGTTCGCATTAGTGCATTTATTGAATGAAAGGAAACTTGAGGAGAGCTCTGTGCTCTAGTTTTTTCCTTATTTAATCAGAAATTAATCTGACCTTTACATTCAAAGGAGCATAACAAATCATGGGTAGAACTTCCATTTCTGTGTAAATCAAGGGTGGTCAACAACAGACCACAGCCTACAGTGATGTAGAACAGTGAAGTATTTAAGCAAGAAAAAACCAGCACTGTGAAGATACTGTAGTAGAACTAAACAAATGTGGAAAAACAAAAGTTCTGTTTGTCTAGTTTTAAACCACATGCATTTATGTCAATAATTCACCCAAAGACAGCCAGTTGGGAAACGAAGAGTTTTCATAAACTTTTTAAAATTGGACAGTTATTTATTTATTTATTTACTCTGTCTGCTCTTATTAGTTTTTTCCATGGCTTGTTTCAGAAGCATCAGAAGCTAAGTGTGGCCATTCAGTTAAGCAGGTTAAGCAAGAAATGTGACCTGGATCTTTGCTAATTTTTGCTGAATACACCCGCTTTACACTCTACATGAAGGCTTTGCTTGTAAGAGTACTCTATTCTCATGCAGCACAATGGCACACTGAAAGACATATAGCTTCTTCTTTTAAGTTATATGGTGTTCTTTTGAATCATAGTGAATTTCCAGTGTTCAGCTCTGTTTCTTTTATCAAACAGTTTTACAGTGCTACATACAGACTAACAATGAGAGTTCTACTGTACATGACTTGCTATTATAGGTTTGTCCTTTCATACTATTTAAGCATGGTTAATATTTATAGGGCTGACAGCTCAAGCCTTTATCTTCACACTGCCCTACTTCCTGTCAAGTGTGGTCTTGTTAATCGTTTAAACACAGAACTTCCTCAATATTTGCCTCTCACTTTTTTCTAGGGTTTTTTTTTTTTTTTTTTTTTTGAGTGACATCCATGGCTAAGTACCATCAACTACATGATATTAGCCTTGTTTCAAATACCTTTCCTGTAAATCTACTGTGTGTTTATTTCTTGTCAGCACTCCATTAATGTTTCGTGATTATATTCTCTGCTTCTGCTTGTAAGCGATGAAATAATAAATTGGTTCAGCTCAGTTTCTAAGTCCAGTTCTTTTTAAGGGCGAAATTGTTTATTTTATCCATCCAAGCCAGATTGAAAGGCTCAGAGTGACTGAATAATCTCCTGGTATGTTTAATGTTAATAAAACTGTCTCATTTGTTTCAGACATTATCCTGATAAGCAAGACAGGGTTTCGAAAACATTTCTTCTGCTAGTGTAGTTGATAAGCTCGGAAGCTGCAGTGTTTTTCTGGCTGTCAGAGTCCTGAGACCTCATTTTCTTCCCTCTAGGTCTGATCTTTCGCTACCCAGAGGAGGATTATGAATCCTTCCCCCTTTCTGAGTCTGTGCCCCTGTTTTGTCTTCCCATGGGGGCAATGATCGAGTGCTGGGCTCCCAACACACGCTACCCATTACCTGTCTTCTCTACATTCGTCCTAACCAACTCTTCTGGGGAAAAGGTAGAATATTATTTCTTGTATAATAAGGTTTTCGTTAGCGTTCACTCTCATTGTGAACATGCATTCATTTTCAGTTACTTATTATGCAAGATATTAAAGTTCTGTTAGTGTCTTCACCTGACATGTAAGCTGAATCTACCAGGAATAAAGTAAGAGTAAATGTATTAGTTATAGTTGTAATATGATATCTTGATTAGAAATCAATCTCTGCACTGAGATATGTCCAATCTCTACCAGAACCTTTTATAAAGACAGACTTTACCTCAACTACTACAGGTCTACGGTGCAGCCATCCAGTTCTATGAGCTGTACTCAGCAGATAACCTGACTGAGAAGCAGAAGATCCAGCTTGGACTCCTTACCACTGTGGACAAGAAGCCCATTCCCAATCGCAGTGTCAACACCAATAAGTGCATCTGTCTGCTGTCTCGCTGGCCCTTCTTCAAAGCTTTCAAGGATTTCCTCATGTTTCTCTATAAGCTGTCACTAAATAGTGTCAACCCTCTGCCTATTGAGAAGTAAGGGAATTAACCTCCTGCAGGATTTCTGACAGCTGTTTGTCTGTGATCCTTCTCTAAGCTAACAAGAGCCACTGGTTTTGGAATGGAACGTGTATTAACTTGTTTGTGTTTTTTATTTCCTGTTTCAGACACATCTCCCATTTCATGCACAATGTGCCCTTTCCTAGCCCACAGAGACCCCGAATACTGGTCCAGGTATGGCTACTTATTCCACGTTATTCCAAATACATAAGGTTTAGATACTCTTTATACTGTGTGAGTGTAAGAGGGAAAGAGAGAGAGAGCGAGAGAAATAATAGTGGATCCTTAGGAGGGAAGGCTTTCAAGTGATGACTTTAGTCAGCTTCTTGTTTTGAAAACATTGATATTTTTCCATCCCTTAGCTTTCAGTACATGAAAACCTGATGCTGTCCCAGCCTGTATGTACACCTTTACCACTAAGGTAAGTTGGCAGTTACATCAAAGTTTTTAAAATGTATTTTAGTTTGCAGCTGTGACGAGATTATTGTTGTGATGGTTTGTATTTTGAGAAATTCCATGAACCCTGTTTACAAAAGCTGCATAGCTAAATGTGACCATTTCTTTACATTTTCTATTCATTTAAACGCAAGCTTAATTCAGAACACATTTATATGTCTATTAATGCAAGGGAATTTTTATGAGCTTTGCAAACATTAAAAAAAACGTTTGCCTGGGAAAGGCCAGTTTCAAGAACTGATCAGGCTAGTTTTGAAAACCATCAGCACTAGTTTAAAGTAGATTTCGGATGTTTTTTCTTTGTGGTAGGGTGAGCCAGAGTTTAGGAAAGGAATGTCTGACTCCACTTCTCCGTTGGGTGCAGCTGCTCCACTCTTTTTTTCTGGAATATGTATTCAGTGTGTGCTCTGTCTTAGTAATAAAACAGAGGACAAGTTGCCACGTCACAGTTGTTTTGAAGATGTATATGTAGCATTACACAAGGTTGTGGTATATGAGCTTGAAGAGGCGAGTGCAGTTACTGCAAATGTGCACACTGGTGCTTGAAAGTCTTTATGCTTTTTTTTTTTTATATTTCTGCATAAATATGATTTACAACATCAACAGATTTTCATACAGGTCCTGAAATTAGATAAAGAGAACCCAATTATTAAACAAAAAATAGACAACTGGGGTCCAGATGCTCCCAGCAAAAGGGCCATTTCATAATATGCCAATAGAGAACAAGCATAACAAGTTTTAAAGTGCCAGCTTCAGCACTCAGCACGTAAATGTCCAGAAACCTAATATGCAGGTTTGCCTCTGTGACCTTGAAAAGTAGGTCAAGGTCACTCACACACAAACTCATCCTAGCACTCATACTAGTGAGCCAGCATACCAGGTTTGAAAGCCCTAGCTTCAGTGCGCAGCAGGTAAATGTCTGGAAACTAAAGTGTGACAGACGGACAGAGCCCATTCCTATAGCTTCCGATGGGCAGGAGCTAATAAGGGGGGGGGCGAATTGTACTGAAGAAAATGACCCGCTGTTGTGTATCTATGAGTGGCAAAAGTATGTGAACCTCTACTCTTTGCTACTAGCAGCTAAACCATTTCAGTGACTGTTGATCAGTCCTGCACATTAGCTTGAAGAAATTATAGTACATGACTCTACAGAACAGCTTCATCTCTGGGATGTGGTTGGGTTTCTCCCCATGAACTGCACTCACAACATTTCCATTGGGTTAATGTGAGGACTTTGTCTTGGCCATTCAAAAACATGAAACGTGGAATGTCCCACATACTGGTCAAAACATTTAGTGATGGTCTACTGTGGGCAGGACTTTGTGTCCTTTTGTACTTTTGTCTTTCTGTCATGATGTATCACATGACCTACATACTCTGTGAACCATTATTTGGTAGAATGACTTGTATGTTTCAGATTCAGTACATAGACAAGGTGTCCTGAGATTTTCTTTATTTTCTCATATAATATGTGACCCGCTCCAGCATAATATGATCGCTAGGTAGTGTTTTGAGTAAGAGCCAAAGTAAGTTGAAAATGGCTTACCTGGATGAAAATGTGTTATCGCCAAAAGTACTTCCTTCAAAGCATAATCTTCGTTAAAAAAAAATAAAAAAAAAAAATTCAGAAATACAATCCCAGAAGAATTCCCCGAATCATACAATGGTAAACCAATGAGAAGCCTCAAAACAGACATGACTCGGTGTAAATAGAACTCATCTGTTGCTAGGAGGACGCTAGGAAGATTGCACAGATTGGTCGACAGCCGGATTCATTTAGTTTATGGATGTTAGGGAGTTTCACATGCTGACATTTAGAAACAGGTTCTGTAATTGTAATTGCTGTTTTCCAAAAGTAGCATTTCCTTATTAGCGACATACAAAGTGATGTAACTCAGTCAAATTTCCTACTTAATCTGTACTATCCAGGCAAGCAAACAGCCCAAACCATGGTGCTTCACCAGTTATGTTTAATGGATGCAATAAGGTTCCTATCATGGAATGCAGTGTGGTGGGTTTTTTTTGTTTTTGTTTTTTTTTAAGGGAGGGGTTCTTTTCTTCAAACATTTGTATAAAATGTTATAATTTGATCTCATTCGTCTTCATAAACTTTCCAGTTCATCACACATGTGGAAGATTTGATCATTTTATTAAAACTTTTTTCATTTGTTTTATTCGGTCCTCTTTACCAGATTTTTTTACCAGAAGGTTCACCACTATAATCTGTTGTAGGTCGTTCACTCCCCTAAGTTTCCATCCTCATTTTAATTCCTTTCACTCCTCTACCACAGTGGTGCAGACTATAGCACTCTGCTAACCAATCTGGGCTCAGAAAACTGTGCCACACTGCTGCATTTCATCCTGATGGAAAGCAAGATTCTACTGCACTCCCTCCGACCGGCTGTACTGACTGGTGTCGCTGAGGCTGTGGTGGCGGTGAGTTGTGTGTATCAGTTACACCTTTATGCTGTGCCTTTTGGACTTGGACATTAAAAAAATGTATTTTCTCCATGGTGTAAGCAGTTGTTCACTATACACCAATCAGCTATAACATGAAAATCATTATGACCACTGACAGGTGAAGTAAATATTTAACAATTATGTGCCAAAGGTGAGGTGAATGTTGCTTGAATAGTCCTGAGATGGACCGTTGAGCGGACTATTCAATTCAGCTGGAGGCACAAAGTTGTTTTAGTATATACTACACAGGAATATAAACAAAAAGGCACACTAAAATTAGATTTTTATAGTTTAGTAATTTAGTTTCTTACATATTTTACTCATGATGGTCTCGGTCAAGTGGTCTCAATGTGCTCTGAACTAAGCGCTCGCTAGGCTAAAAGCTAATTCTGCCTGGCAGACCCTAGCGTTCATTTTAGAGTTATTCCATGAAAAACATTTGGAAAGAAATTACTTGGTAGTAAGAACACATGCATGCTCTCACACACAAACTTTTTTTCTGTCAAGATTCAGGTGGGTTGGTTTTGTTATGTTTCGTCCCCAATGGATTTTCATGCACAGAACTTTCTAAAGCGGTCCAGGGAGCAGTACTTCTGCGGGTGGAAACAACTTACTGATAAGTAAGGTCAAAGAGAGGTTTAAACTTGCATGAATGCGGCAGTGACTCACAAAACCACTCTTTGAAGCCATGGTGATCAGAAAAGTATCTCCGATTGCACAACATATTTTAACCTAAGGTTACCTGGGCTACAACACCAGAAGAGCAAATGGAGTGCCATTCATAGCAGTGAAGAGCAGGAATCTGAGGCTACAGTGGGCACAGGATCAGCACAACTGGATAGCTAAAATTTGAAAAATATCACGTGGCATAATGAATTTTCATTTCTGTTGGAACATGAAAGTGGAGGGTCTGAATTTGGTGTTGGTGGTATAAATTAGCTACATAGCATTTACTTCTTCTGTTCTTCTATATTTGTTTTTTTCTGTGTCTTCTTCTAGATGATCTTTCCTTTCCAGTGGCAGTGTCCCTACATCCCTCTGTGTCCTTTGTCTCTGGCAGGGGTTCTAAATGCACCCTGTCCATTCATTGTTGGCGTTGACTCCAGATATTTTGATCTCTATGATCCCCCACCAGATGTGGTTTGTGTGGACCTGGATACCAACACTATCTACCTGTAAGTTGTTCCATGTAAAAAAACAAAATAATTAAAATAAAAATAAAAATGTAATAATATATAATATATGTGTGTCTGTATATATTTATAAAATATCATAAACGGAAGTGAACCATGTTAGCATTTCTGTGTTATCAATCTAATATTCTCATCTTGTAATAGATCTGATGAGAAGAGGAACTCTAGCTGGAAGAATCTCCCGAAGAAGCCTTGCAAGAGTCTGATTAACTCGCTGGTCAACCTCCACCACCAGCTTAATATTGGTAAGGAGGTTTTGTAACTCATCAAATAGAGGAACTTTAATTATTTTTCTTTCATGCTGGAGCTGCCATTTTGACGAACGCTATAGAATTAAACATGGGGAAAGTCATTGCTACGTTCTCTCTCCAGTTATGTTTGAGTATTCAGTTTTTGTTTTTAAACAACACATGATAGATAATTAATCATATCGGAGAGGGGAAATAAAATAAAGATCTATGCAAACTTCCTTTTTTGTTTCTAATCCTGTAGTTAATGTCTCTGGTCCAATGGTCTTTAACTAACGTGTTTGGTTTAGCCATAATAGAGGAACTGCTTTAGAATTGGTGCTTTTTTATGTCCAGTAAAGTACAGTTGCAGAAACACATTTAGTCATGCAGTATCTGCTTAATGAAAGCCTTCTAACTACCTCTTGATTGTATGAATGTCCAGTGAGGAGGACGGTCCCGGAAGGCTCGGCTGTAGAGTTGACACCAATGGAGGCTGACTTCACATGGCTTAAAAAGATGAATGCTCTCGAAATGGAGGTTCAAGAGGCCTTCCTGCGCTTTATGGCCTCAATATTAAAAGGTTATCGATACTACCTCAAACCCATCACCGAGGCACCCTCTGAGAAAGCAACTGCTGCTGACTCCCTCTACGATCTGCAGGGTAACAGAAAACCTTTACAGATTCACAACCTGAGATTTGGGTAATTTTTGTGTGTAATGTGAGGAATGAATGTTACCCTTAGTGTTCACTGGGGTTGTGTCGAGGCTCTTTGTATGACATGACCAACCATGACTTTATAGGTTTTGCTTGCTGCAAGGGGCATTGTCATGCTGGAAAAGGTTTGGGCCTTTTAGTCTCCGTTAAGGGAAAGATTAAAGCTACAGCATAACACAGACATTCTGTACAAGTTGGTGGTAGCAGTTTGGAGAAGGTCATCATATAGGCGTGATGGTCAGGTGTCAGCTTGGCCGTATAGTGGAGGAAGTGAAAAGATATTAAATAATATGAGGCTTGGTTAATCAGTAATCATGCAGTAGTATAATATATCAAGCCAGAATTGATTACAACAAATACAGGGTCTTACTAATAATAAAGTAGTGCAAGGATGAGTTAAAACAGAAGAATGGAAAATGGCTATCATTTTATTATATTAAATTATAATATATATTATACATACAAACGTACACACACACACACACACACACATACATACACACTAATATATATATATATATATATATATATATATATATGTGTATGTATGAGTATATA
>JBCNYH010000010.1:7520443-7537252 GCA_039654325.1 Tandanus tandanus
CAGTGTTGCTTCCTAAGTGTACAGTTTGATTTCACAGAAGTGTGATTGACTTGGAGTTACATTGTGTTGTTTAAGTGTTCCCTTTATATTTTTTGAGCAGTGTAGTTTCCAAATCCCTGTTACTACAGCAACATGTTAACCGGTTTATTTAAGTAAACAGAAGGCAATCAAGTAAGCAATCCAAGGAATCTTGGGCTGATTTCTGGAAGCTGGTCGGATTAAACTGGATGTTCAGGAGGATTTTTTATCTTCTAATTTCCTTATTGTGTAATTAAAATGTGGGCAGCACGGTGGGGTAGTGGTTAGCACTTGCTCATTGTTCTCCTCGAAACAGCCGATCTGAATGTCGGCACTTCTGGAATGTCAGCACGTGACGAAGTAAACAGTGTTAACCGGCTCTGACCGGATGCTAAACGACGCCCTGTTGCACACCCACTGCACTATCACTGCCTGTTATTATTTTTTCCTGTTCCTGTCACCAAACGATGTGCTGTCTGTTGGACATTCCTTAACACTGGACAGCCTCGAGACTAGCAGGAAACGGTGGTTGCTAACGCCAGTGCGCATGCGCAGGTCACATGTCGCCGTGTTGTTATCGTGAGGGAAGTGAGTGAGTGAGTGAGTGCAGTGTTGTGGCAGTTAAAGAGAAAGACGGAGAGAGGGGTTTTTGTGAGGAGGACACAGTTATGACTTACACTTTGGCTAACTGCGGGGAAACGTGTGAAGCGGAAACGCGGACTAGAAGCACTTTAAATCCGGGGATATCGGAGGTTTTAGTGAGAAACTCTGCTCTGTCTTTGTGTTGAGCACTGTGCAAGTGCGCGCGCGCCGGATCTGTCCACAAACAGCTGTTTATCTCATCAACTGGACATCAGGACAAGCACGAGCTCGCTCGCTCTCTCTCTTTCTCTCTCTCTCTGTGTGTTATTAAGACATGAGTGTACCTTTATGGGATCAGCTCCAGGCTGGGAGCTCGGAGGTGGATTGGTGTGAAGGGAATTATCTCATCTATCCTGGAATAGCGGAGTTTTATAACACGGTACGGCTCCTACTCTTCTTCATGTCTTTAACAGATTCATTGTAATGTTAACGCTTTCTACAGACTCCCTCAACTCAAAGGGACTTGTTGTTGTTGTTTGGGGAAGACGACGTGTTCCCACGAATAACTTTGTGATCTTTTAAAGCTAGTATTGAATAGTCAGTTTAGCTCTCGGCAGTTAGTTCACTTTAGTAGGTTAGCACCAGTCAAGACAACTTTATTTATATGGGAGAGCACGAACAACTGAAGCTGACCAAAGAACTTCAGTAAAAAGCAGACAACATGAAATTAACAATAGTAATAATCAAGTGATGTGCAATTAAAACTAGTAATAATCAAGTGATGTGCAATTAAAACTAGTAATGATGATATAACGTAATTAAAAATAGTAATAATCAAATGACATGAAATTAAAAATGCTAACAATTATATAAGCTAATTAAAAATAGTAAGAATAATTACATGTAATTAGAATTAGTAATAATCTCATAGCAGATCGTTAAAAAAGTAATAATCATACCATCTAAAATCAGAATAGAATAATCAGAATAAAAATTGCAATAATTCATATTTAAGGTTGTTAACATAGTTTTAAATACTAATTTAGCTTTCATCTAGAATTTTAAGCATAATTCGAGCTATTTTGATGTGTTTATTATTCTATATATGTTTTAATTGTCATTTGTGGTTATTTGATTTCCTATGTAGTGTTGTATATTAGAAGGCCACAGGTTTGTTGGTTTGTGAAACTGTAAAGTGTTTACCCTGTGTGAATATAGTCTTATCTATCTTATCTATATGTGTATATATATTTATCTGATAATACAAATGGAAAATATTTTTTGCACTAGTTAATATTAAGCTACACTTCTCCATGTCAGCTGTAGTTATATAAAGCCTCCACAACCCACGTGTCTGTCATGTCTATTTTTTAATTCAATGACATTTCCTCTCTCTCTCTCTCTCTGCATGTTTATTTCTCTACAGATAAGCAACTTTTTATTCTTCATTCTGCCCCCTATTCTGATGTGTCTTTTTCGGCAGTATGCCACACATTTCAACAGCGGCATCTATCTGATATGGACCCTCCTAGTGGTGGTTGGTAAGTTTCCTGACCTAAAGTGAGCTCACACAAGAGTTCCTCGGCTCTGAATAGCAGAGGTCACAACTTTTTGTTATTCTCTTATCACAGTCGTCTTCTTATCATCCGGGTATCAGGGAGATGGAACCACAAAGCTGCAATAAATTAGGATTTGAGTTTTAGCTGGCAACTGGAAACATCTAAGCTTTTTTAACTGGAAACGTGTAAGCTTTGTGTCTTCTGCCAAAACATCCACCGACTGGCGACCTTTGCCATCTTTCTTATGGCCTGACGAAGTTGGAGATATTCTAAATGACTACTTGACTGTTGTGTGTTTTCTTGAATACACACACAATGGTCAAGTAGATTGGCCTGTTCTTTGCTTTAGCTGATGGCTGCAGCTCAGATTAAAGAGTACCGGTATTAATCATCCTTACAGCATAATTTGTGCGTAATGTAATACGTTTAACTGATACAGAGCTTATTTTAATATAAATTAACAAAAAAAAGCACAAAACTGGGCAATATTAACCTGTGGATTACTAGCTGGGGCTGAACCAATGCAGAACAACCATTTTTTTTCACAGAAGTGACCTGAACTTATTAGGCTGGGTTGTCCAGTGCAAGTAAACAGGCAACGAGCGACATTTTAGGTGACAAACCTCCCCGCATTCTAAAGGCTCCTACCTTTTACTGGTTCCTTTTGGCGAGACGCTGCTCCCGTCCGTTGTCATCCTTTGACTTTTATGAAGGAATTCCGTAGGAACAGCGTCCGGTTTTAGATGTAAAAGCTTGGGCTTCGTGCCAAGTAGTTCTTCCTGGCGGCCACGCCGATAGCAGGTTGGGTTGAAGTGGTCTTCGCAGATTACTGTATTGCGTCTGAAAGGAAACGTATGGCCTATCCCGATGTTTGCTTATGTTGTCTGCGATTTCTGCGCTTGTTGTTTGTGCAGCCGTATGCTTTGCACTCCACCATTTTCCTGGCGACACAGCGCAGCACTGACTGATACTGTGTTATCTTAGATTAGCGTCTGCTGCACACAGACCAGCCAATAGGCATCTGTACCAGGGATGGAACAGCCAATGAAGAAGGCAACATGTTGGTGCACATACCTAGTAGTAGTAGTAGTGTGGCAGCACTCATGCGTACTTCACAAGAACCAAGGACTGACGTTGCCTGACAGAACCGCTGATGTCATACGTGATCATTTTAAAGAGCTAGCAATACAAATTCACCACAGAGACCCTTTAAGTTTTTTTTTTTTTAGCAAGGGTATGAGGTTGTAAATGAATAAAATACATTTTTAAACTTAAGCTTCAACTTAAGCTTTTTCCCCCCTTTCATGACATCCCTCTTCCATGTACTTTCTTATCCTGAAAGTATTTGTCTCCACTGGGGGAAGTGGTAACTTTGAGAAGTCCATAGGCCACATGTCAGAACAGTGACCTCCTCAGACTGAGTGGAGTCTGCTGGAAAACAACTGTCACTTCTGTCTTTTGTCTTATTTGTCGTTCTCACTCTGTCGAAAGCACACTTTAGTCAGGACTTTTTCAACAGTGTTACAGTTTCTGATCTGTCAAGTTTTACTGGTGTGTGTCATGCGGCTTTGTGTTCAGGGTGTGAGTAGGGTAACAGTCTTGCATTAGTACATGAGAGAAACTTTAACTTCTGGTCTGACCAAACTTGAAAATATATTATCAGCCATCTCAGTACAAACAACAGTAACTTGATTCATTTGGATGTTTTTAAAAGCGTGATCACTTCCAGGGAACTGATGACCTCATTACTTCTTCATGGTTTCATTTTTTGCTTTAGAAACATTCCTGTCATTTCACACCAGCGTGTATTCAATAGATTTTATTTTACAGTTAACATTCAAAACTGAAGTGGGAGTTTTTACGAAGGGAGTGCTTACAAACAAACCGCAGTATTTGCTAATCATAGCCAAGCTGAGGGGCGGCAGGGTGGTGTAGTGGTTAGCACGCCCGCCTCACAGAAAGAAAGTCCTGGTTTCAAGCCCCGTTCCACAGTGAAGGCATTTCTGTGTAGAGTTTGCATGTTCTTCGTGTGCTCCGGTTTCCTCCCACAGTGCAAAGACATGCACATTAGGCTAACTGGATATATTCTCAGTCTGCCCTTGACGTGAATGTGAGTGTGAATGGTTGTGTATGTGATGACTGGGGTGGGCTCCAGCCTCCCCGTGACCATAATAAAGGATAAATCGGCTTGGAATATGAACTGAAATGAAATAACCCAGCTGTATCTGCACTTATAACAGAAGTGGCAGCTTTGTCTTAGTTTTGAAGACACATCTGCCTTGTTTGTCAGAGCAGGAGTAATACTGACACAACCATGTGGAATGTTTGAATTGTTCTCTCTGACTGGTTTATTGTGTACCAGTTACTGAAAGTATCTAAAAGGCATGACTTGAGCTTAACAGAAGGAAAGAAAACCTTCTGTCTCACACACACTTACTTGGCAGGTTATTTAAATTTTATGGAAATAATCAAGCAGCATTTTCCTAATTTTTCATATGTTGAAATTCCATACAAGTCATATTATTCCCACTTATGCTTCGCAATGTCGTTTGATATATTCTGCTTTCTCGACACGAGTCTCACGGTGGTATAAGGGTTACCACGTCTGCCTCACAGCAAGAAGATCCTGGGTTCGAATCCTGGTCTTGGAGTTTCTGTGTGGAGTTTGCATGTTCTCCCTGTGCTTGCGTGGGTTTCCTCTGGGTACTCCGGTTTCCTCCCGCAGTCAAAACACAGGCACATTAGGCTAATTGGCTGTTCCAGATTGCCCCTAGGTGTGAATGTGTGTGTATGTTGATCCTGTGATGGTCTGGCGAGCTGTTTGGGGTGTACCCCACCTTTGCCCAGTGTCGGCTGAGATAGGCTCCAGCCTCCCTGTGACCCTAGCAGGATTAAACGGTTTGGCAAATGAGTGCATCTGAAGACAGTAAAACAATGTCATGTATAGGTCATATGTTACATGCTTTAATTGTTCTGGAAAGAGAAACTGTATGTACATTTCATACAGGAATTGGCTCCACTTATTTCCACGCTACCCTGAGTTTCCTGGGACAGATGCTGGACGAATTGGCAATACTCTGGGTTCTTATGTGTGCCATTGCTATGTGGTTCCCCAAGAGATACCTGCCCAGGATTTTCCGGAGAGATAGGTGAGATTAAACTCTCATCTCATGCAAAGCACTAGTGTAACAACTACTTTAGTTTAATTTGATTTCTACATTATTGTGTGCATCTACAATTTATGCCACAACTGTTTATTCATAAGTATGGTGCATTTCTCTTTCATCTTGTTGCCTCTGTTTCTCCAGATCTAGGTTTAAAATGGTTGTAGGCGTCCTCTCTGGGATCACCACTGGTCTGGCCTTCATCAAGCCAGCCATTAATTCGATTTCATTAATGACGCTGGGTATTCCCTGTACGGCTCTACTCATCACGGAACTGAAGAGGTCAGTGAGACTAATGTTTCAGTGAACGTCAAGGATATGATTTTGGGGCTCCCGAGTGACGCATAAACAAGGTGCGTGACTATCAACCCGGAGATCGCAAGTTCGAATCCAGGTTGATGCCACAGCCACCCGTGACTGGCAGTATATGGGAGCTAATTGGCCAAGCACTCACAGGAGGGAGGGATGGCATACACTCACTTGCCTGTCACTCACAGCGATCACCAGCCAATCATGGGCGTCTGTGAGCTCATTCACACGAGGGGCGGATAGCGCTTTCCCTCCGAGTGTGTTAAGCCGCCCTCAAATATGCATGAGCAGCAGGTCGAAAAGAGGCGGGTGGCAGCATTGCATGTCACGGAGGGGGCATGTGCATGCTTACGCCCCTCCCTGGTTGGTGGTGGTCGTGTGATAGGGAGGCAATACTCGACTCGAAAATGATCTTGGCAACCCAGAGATTTTTATTTGAGTTTACACAAGTGATGCCAGGCATTAAATGTAGAAGTAAAAAGTACACTAAGAAATAACTGATATTAAGTTGTATTTATTAAATATGATGTGCTTTGTTTTAGGATGTCTAACTTTTTTTCACCCCATGGCACAACCATATCGATTTTCATCACGGTGCGATATCCAAAATGGCTACCACAGCTGCCATCATTTGCATTCCGCACATTAACTCGAAAACGCCATCACTGATGATCACTGTTTTGGAACGGGGCATACCCTTTATAATGTGGTCCTTTGCAATGTGGGTTGTTGCCACTTTGTGGGACTATTTTTTTAATAATGTTTTTTAATGTATTACTTATAGTTTATTAGTGAGAGGAAATCCTTTCATGTGAAGGAGGCTCCTTAACAAGATATTCTTCTTGCTAGACAGATTAGCTAGAAAGCTCGAGTTATAGGTTGATTAATTGGTTTATACCACCTTAGCTGTACCATCGGAGCAAAAGTTGCTAAAGATAAAACCCAATCACTGGCTAAGAATGATACATGGTTTGTGCAATTTGGGTTGATATCTTATCAGAAGTAGTTTAAGTTCAGTAGGAACTTGTACCTATCAGGCTGATCCAGTAGATCTGAAATCCCCTGTATACATGATATCATTATTAACCTGATCATGAAGATCTGGACAGAATTCGGTCACTGGTATTAACCTGTATTGTAGTGTATGTTATGAGTCACAGGTGTTCTTTCCCAGGTTCTGTTTTCAGGATATAATATAACATGATGTAATTTTTCTCAGAACAAGAAGTTCTAGTTGTTATTATCTGCTTTACTCAGCTGGGTTTAGCAGCATGCAGGGACAGTCTGTTCCACTTCTGCTCTGAGACCTGACATGGGATCACACAAGCAACTTTTGTATGTGCATAAGGGATTTTATTTAGCTGTTGTTCACTCTTCTAATCTCCCCCCCCCCCCTCCTCTAAACTGTAAAAACATGCACTGTGTTAAACATAAATGTGCATAATGTGAATACAACAGAAATAATTTCCTTGAACCATTACAGTTGTATTCGTAACATTGCAGTCAGTTGCCACAGTATTTACTCGAAAGTACTATTTCCTAATAAATCATATTAAATCAGGGAATTTCCTGCCATAACCTATCCTCTATCCCTCATCAATCTCTCAGGGATGTTTTTCTTTCCTGCTTAAAAATTTATCCTTTAAGAAAAAAAAATACTTGTTTAATCGGTTTAACTTAAGGACATAATAACAGTGCATCAAAGTTAGATATTTTAGTTAGTTAGAGTTAGTTCTTTTTGCCTTCTCTCAGTATTTGAAAGTGTTATCCTGTTGAAGTGTAAAGCTTCTTAATATATATACTAGACTGGAATGGCACAATCTGATTGGGTGGCTCTATTGGGATAATAGACATTAGTATGATTTGCACAGGAAAGGCACAATCTGATTGGTCCGCAATCTTGGGATTAATTATTATTCAAGTGGATAATGCTTGAATGGCAGTCACTTACAGTGGGTCACAGGGATTTGATCAGGCAGCGTCATCACTGTCACACTTTAAAATGGAAAAACAAATCATATAAATCTCATTTTAGTTTGTTTTCTGTGCTCGTGTTGAGTGTGTTCTCTGAATGAGAATACACTCCCGTTGGTTCCAGAGCACATCCCGAACTCCGCTCTCTTAGCTCATCTCAAAGTGTGCAGCCCACCTAAACAATCTCAGTACAGTTAAAATATGTAAATATGAACTATAAACAACTTGGGTTAGTCTGTTTTTCATGTATTTCCTTGTAGTTTATGCTACCGTTTTTAATTAATGTCCAAACACACTTTTACAGAGCTGATTTTTCCCACATAGTGTGTAATAAGTGGATTAGTATGTTACTCTCTAACGCTTATTAACTCGGCTCAGAGTGCAAAGTTCACCTGACAAGGCTCTGTCGTTATTAAAGTATGTAAATATATATATAATATAAACTGTAATAATCTTGTTTTAGTTTGCTTTTCAATATGTTTCCACATAGTACTGCTAAAACTCTGAAAATGGTTTAAAGATGCACAATTATGCAGCTCTTAGGCTCAGCACCTGCCTTTACTGGGAGCTCGTCTTCATCCATCATAAATAAAAATAAATAAACAAATAATAAACCATAAAAATCTTGTTTTAGTGGGGATTTTTTGTTTGTTTATTTTGCTCAGGTGCCCAGGTAGTATATACTAAAACAATTCTGCATCTCAGGCGCCGTGGATGTTGCTAAAATGAATATTCAGTAACGTCCAGCTCACGTTTGTTGCATAATTGTTATTTCTCCACCCCAGAAACTTAGGGTAATGCTTGAATTAGAAAAGTGTAGCATACACTTAATGTTCCATCTCAGGGACTACTTAGAGGAATTTCCACCTCACCTTTGGCGAATTATCGCATATCTTACCATCTTAAAAAAACAGCCTTGTTAGATCGACCCTACATGATATGTTTTAATAAAACCCTTTTATTTCTACTTTTATGTCATTGCTGTTCATTGACTTGAGTTTTCACCCTCTGTTTTGATTGGCTCTGATGTCCATATTTCCTCCACTCCCAATGTCATCTTCCTGTTCTCTCACTGCTAGGACATTTGGCAGATCATAATGTTCTGTTATTGTTAACCCCGTGCCTCAGGATTTAGTGTCAGTTACTAAGGCCAACATTCAGTTGACAGTGGAGACTGCACTGGTGCCAACAAACCTCCTGAAGGAATGTAGGAGAATTCCTACAAGGGTCATGTCCTTGAATAACTTCATCATCTATTAATATATAAAGCATCTTTGACTCCTTCATGTTTTCCAGTCTATAAATATTTTTATTATTACAGTCTATATGTGTCAGAAGATGGAGGTGATGAGTGGGATTATTGAATCGTGACAGTCAATTACATAATCATTCAAATGTGCGAGCAATGAGCAATAACACAACAGAGGGGAAAAAATGAGTATCTCAAATATGTCTGACACCTTCACTTCCAACAATCCATCCATTATCTATACGAATTATTCATCAGGGACACGGGGGAGGCTGGAGCCAAATCCAGCTGACACAAGGCGAGAGACGGGGTACACACTGAACAAGTTGCCAATCTATTGTGGGGCTAACGGACAAAGGCAACCATTCACACTCACATTCACAGTGTTGCCAGTCGAACTAATGGCCAAGGTTCAAAATCCTACTCTGAGGTGACACTGCTAACCTCATGCATTAATGCAAATTTATCAATATAGACTGACCATATGTCACCCACTCCAGCATAATACAGATTAAGTAGGAAATTTGACATAGTGAGATATTGATATATTTGGAAAGAGAATTTAATATGCTTCAAAATGAGATATAATACATGATTATAGCATGAAAACTGACTGAGTTACATCACTTGGTATGTCGCTAATCAGGAAATGCTACTTTTGCGAAAACAGTAATTACAGTTACAGAACCAGTTTCTGAATGTTTGCATTTGAAACTCCCTAACAACTATAAACTAAAAGAATCCAGCTCTCGACCAATCAGTGCAATCTTCCTAGCGTCTTCCTAGGAACAGATTCTATTTACACCGAGTCATGTCTGTTTTGAGGCTTTTCATTGGTTTACCATTATATGATCCGGGGAATCCTGGGATTCTGTAAGTAGGTAGAGTATTCTGGTACTGAATATGGATAATAAGGAAATAACCTGAGCAATCACAAAAGTTGTTCGAAAATCGGCAAAATAAGTGGATTTTTCTATTGTTTTACAACAACCTGGACATGGACCTCTTTCTTAAACAAGTATTTTAGCATGGATAGATTGTGTTTATGAATAGTTGAACTGGTCCTGTCGAAGATTATGCTTTGAAGGATGTATTTTTGGTGATGTCACATATTTGTCCAGGTACGCCATTTTCAACTTGCTTTGGCTCTTACTCAAAACACTCCCTTGCGACTTAATCCGTATTATACTGGAGCGGGTCACATATATGGTTTAATTTTCAACAGGTCTTTTAAGCGCTGTTAAAAAAAAAATGACCCACATATGGTAAAAGAACTGCAGGAAAAATGTCAGCGGCGCAAGGATCATGCGAGCTCCAACGCCCAGCCAGGATCAGCTTTGGATATTCCCAGTCCACACTGCAACAGACGGTTCGGAGTAAGGATAAGCCTGATCAGTCATCTTTGTATGCACCCACATCTTTGCCAGCGAAGGACGAACATAATTTTTTAACATAGTCTTCCATGTGGTCTACACACATCGGTGTTGCAACACTTGAATCCCCTTGGTATAGAAGTAGAACTCTTCAGCCCACCCTCGCAGTCGTTAAAAAAATCTATGTAATATTGTCAGTTTAAATGTTGAATATGCAGAAAGGTTTTCTGTCAGTGTGAAACCTGCTATTTTATATGATGCGCATGCTTGTTTACCAGGTGTGGCCATTGATAAGCATGTTTTCAGTATCTGTGTAAGAGTTACTGTCTAAGGTTTAGACAACGCTGACACTGTTCTTCATGACCATCTGGCTGCAGCAAGCAAAGCTCACACTTCTTTTTAAACGTCTGCCCCTGTGGATCACATTTACATTTGCTGAATAGAAGAAGCTTTAAATATCTGTCTGTATCTTCCTCTTTCCGCCTTTCACTGTAGTGCTTACTATGCTTGTCCGTGGATTATATCTTGCAGCATAGATTGTCTGTCTGTCTGTGTAGTCACAGTAGACAGTTGTGATTGAACATTGGATGGAAGTTTAGTAAGATGTTTTAGACTTGAGTCTCCGTGGGTTTTGGCTTGTATCATTTCACTGCAGATCATATCACATTTTCCTTTGAAGCAAGAAGATCCCTGATGAATTGAGATCGTGCCTTGCAACAGGAAACCATTTAGTTTTGATTGGATCTCACACTCATTTGGAATTAGTTTACTTTAAATGGATTACAATCTTCCGGGATGAAACGCATTACTTTTATTTCCTTTTACTGCTGTGTTGAGAAATAAATCTGGCAAAGTTAAATATAAAAAAAAAAGCCTGCATTTAAAGTATTATGATTTTTTTTATACCCAAAACAGTTCCAGTCTACTCAGCTCTGTTCTCAAAAACTGCCTGTAGTACTTACTGTCAAGTCAGTGTCTAATTATAAACATCAGCTACGAACACAGCATGTCAGAGTTTGTGTAACTGCTTCGAGACTTCCTGGTGTTGGAGTAAGTGTTTGTGGGTATGTTTGTGGAGATAATAGGGATCTAGATCAGAGAGAAACAGACCTTGTCTGGCTAAGACACTACATGCAATACTAAAACTTTTATCTTTTATTAATCAATGAAGGATGAGAACTTTTGTAAATGTATTTGTTTGCATGGTTGTGTGTTGTCCAGGTGCGAGAATCTGCGTGTGTTTAAGCTGGGCCTCCTCGCTGGTCTGTGGTGGACTCTAGCTATTATGTGCTGGATCAGTGACCGTATATTTTGTGAGATGTGGTCATCTGTGAACTTCCCATACCTCCACTGCGTCTGGTGAGTGTACAGATGTATCCACTCTGTATGTTTTAGTGATGGAACCGCATTTGATTTCCTGATTAGATAGTAGCGGTGAAAGCAGTTATCCAGTCTCACTCTCCATTAAAATAAACAATATTTTTAAAGATAGATTTTGTTGATTTTGATAATGAATGTATATAATGTTCTTTGAATCTTTAGGCACATTTTAATCTGTCTAGCGTCCTACCTTGGCTGCGTGTGCTTTGCATACTTTGACGCAGCCTCTGAAGCTCCAGAGCAAGGCCCGGTGATTAAATTCTGGCCGAGTGAGAAGTGGGCCTTCATCGGCGTGCCATATGTATCTCTGCTTTGTGTTCACCACAAGCCATCTGTCAAGAAGACATGATCAATCAGCGCTGCTTAAATGATCAATAGGTATCAATGCACTTTTATAGACTGGACATTCTTTAAACTGAGGATTCAGTTGCTTTTTTAAGTATTTTACTTGTATTGTTTATTTATATACTTCACATAAGCATATTTTGTTATATAAAATATCCCCGAAACACACACACACCCCAATTAAAAAAAATAATATTTTAGCCTGAATGCAGTTTAACACAAATGTTAAAATGTGAGCCATTTTGTGGTGCTGTTTTACCAAATGTACTGGGATAAAGTATTGCATGGTATGCACACATTGTATGCAACTGTATTATAATCACACATTTAAGCAAAAACGAATTATCTCGTGATTATATTACATATATATTAGTGCTTCATGTGTCCACGTTTCCTGAGGGATTGCCTTTTAGGAAAAGAAATGGGTGCTTTTTTGTACGGTGGAGGAAAACCTCTAAAGTCAGTTTGCTTATAGTTCTCATTTATTATTCGAGTGTGAAAGCCGCGCTCTCGAGGTATCTGTGTGACGTGATCATATTCTCAACACATTCACAGTGAGCCAGCTTTGCAATGTTTTGCTGTTACATAAGCTGAGATTTATGTGCCATAGCAACAGCGTCAGTATTTCTGACACCAAATTGCCTCATTTAGATTGATGTTTAAGTCTGTTTTGTATTGATATTAATCTAAAACTATTTTTTTTAAAGATGAAGATAAAACAACTGCACTCACAGAACAGACAGCACAAACTCCAGTACAGTTCAGTCCTCAAAAGAGACACAAGGACTCCTACAAAGACTATTTTTCTTGTTTGTAATAAATGATTTTGTAAGTATTATTGATAAATTATGTAAAATTTAATGAAGACTTTGATTTATTTATGTAATTAAAATGTTCCATATCACTTACGTTGTTGTGTTTTGTTTAATGGAAAGAATGATGCAGTAGATGCAAGTGGTGCTAATAATGCTATGGTCATGGTTTCGATCCCTGTACAGGTCATGAACACCTTCTTGGGGCAGCCATGCCCCAGTGGTTAGAGAGGCAGGTTTGGGACCAAAAGGTTGCTGGTTGGATTTCTGGACCAGCAGCTAACTGCAGGCTGCCCACTGCTCCTGTATGTGCACTCACTTTGGATGGGTTAAATGCAGCGCTAAATTCCCTTGCGGGACAAGTAAAAAGAAAAATGCTCCAGGTGTACTTGAAGAGCTTCTTTAAATTACACCTCACATGGGATTTTTCAGTGAATGTGTGTGTAGGATTTGGATATAATGAAAAGTGTTTCTTTAGTAAATGCTTTGGGAAATGAATATTGAATTAAGTCGTGCAGTTAGATTAACTGTCCTGTTGGATGTCTTTAGTTGCATTTTCAGTTGTGAGGAAAAAAATGCCTTGTTACTTGTGAGGTAACAATTTAGGTATTTCAAGTCAGTGTGATTCATGAATTCTTTCGTGGAAGCCCCTTGCTTCTACTCCTACACTCAAACTGTGAAGATGACTCTAGTGCTGGTGACATCAACTCTTTTACTAAAATGATTTAGGACTTCAATTACCATTACACTTATAAGATAACCAGCTAGTTTTCATTTTAAACTATAGTGAAGTTTCTGCTGCATGGCTTGTATTTTATTGGCTAGTTCAGGGGTGCCCAGTCCTGTTCCTGGTGATCTACCTTCCCGAAGACGTTCACTCCAACCCTAATTATGTCCACCTGACCATCCAATCATCTAATCAAGACTTGAAGCAATGATGGGGCCCAGCTGACAAATCCAATTAGGGTTAAAGTTAAAATCTTTAAGGTAGATCACCAGGAACATGATTGGGCACCCCTGGGCTAGTAACTCGTATAAATAGAACTCGTATAAATAGGCTTGTGTGTGTTCCAGAGAGAGAGAAGCTGGAGACTGAGTTAACGCAGTCTGAATTTGAGAACCCCAGACCAAACAGTGGTGAAAATGCGCTAGTACAGTCTGCAAATCGCTGTAAAAAAACAAAACACTTGTGACTTTGTGAAAGTGACCTGCGCACTGGCATGAAACAGAAATACGTCAGTAGTAAACTCAGATGGCACTCCATTTCAGTTTCAGTAGTTTTCTTGTGTGTAGCATGCATGGATGGGTGCTCTTTTTTTCCCCCCAAATAACACACTCGGAGGGACAGCACTATCTGCCCCTATTGTACGATTGACCTCAGACGCCTGTGCATTGCCTGGTGATCGCCATGACGGGAGCATATTCCATCCCTCCCTGGAGAACTTCACCAATTAGCCCCCATGGACTCCTGATCGCGGATGGCTGTAGGATCAACCTGGATTCGAACTTGCTATCTCAGCATGGGCGCTCTTTAAATCAGTGGTCTATATTTTTGCTTTATGCCAACGTGGCCCATTTAGAGACCACTGTTTTCCATCAAGCAGTAGTCAGATAAGGCCTGATCCAAATACTGGACTCAGTTATGTGCACCATAAAAATAGCCACCTCTTCATTCTCACAGCACTGTGTACTTAGTCTTTATTGGTCTGTCAGGTGTACATCTTTGATGGTGTTACACAGTTTTAAAACCATTTTTGTTTCAGGTTCAAATCCCAGTGCTGCTGGTTCTCCTGGCCAGACAGTTAACCCACAACTGCTTCATTGTATCCTGCATCAATCAAATGTTTCACGAAAAACAATCAGGCAAAAGGATGTTTATAAAGGTCAAGTAATGTTTACTGAAAATCTGTGTTTCCCCCACACACCCCACATAGTGGATATACAGCATATATTTTTAATTATATATTTAAAGATACATGCAAAAACATTAAGTTGAGGAAAACACAAAAGCACCACAAAAAAATTACTAAATAGCTGCCAATGTCTCTCTGTTTCAGTTGTTTCTGTCCATTACTGAACTGTAAATCACCATCGGAGTGCTTCGATAGTCTGTCCAAAACTCTGGCTCTGTGCTGAGCTGTGAGACAGGGGCTGATGATGGCTCCAGCTTCCTCCACTCTCCTTCTGAATCGCGCTCGATCTCTCGCCAGCTCCATCCAGCACGACCCATCTCGTGCTGCCTGGCTTGCAGAGTCCCATTCCTCGAGGCAGTGTATGGTCACCTCCTCACTGAAACGCACCTGGAAATGACAATTACAGAGTGAGAAACTAATTCTGACAAGTCACGTATCATGTCAAAACTCTTACTACTTTTAACAGGTTTCCTGTGGGAGGTTCCATGTAAGGAATGGCCCGACCACTTAGCAATGCCCCTCTGTCCCCAAACGGTGTGTTCCATCACCCTACACACTCTGACACCCCCCCCCCCCCCCCCCATTTTGAAGCATTTGTATGCTTGAGTGTCTGTGTATGTGAATCACATATGTGCATTCATCATACAAATTAACTCATTGACACTTTGAAGAACTGAAATTATGAAAACGCTGGCATCGTAATGAGCAGCCGAGATGGATATAAAGGAAGATTTACACATTGTTGCATCACCATTCTCTGCAAACACACCCCGCTCAGGAATGACATCCCGCAACCAACACTCGATATTGCATATTATATATATTCAATCTTATAATGAAGAATAATATACAAACTGATAAACATGTATTATAAATCACTTTATCTTAATGTCCAACTGAAGAAATAGTTACCTTCTTTGTTCTTTCCTTTGTGTTCTGTTCAGTACTGTGATGGTCCTCGACCTCACTGGCTGCCTGGCTTGAAGGTGGGAGGTTTTGCTTAACCTCAAATGGTTTCACTGGGACTCCAGTAGGGCAGGAGATTAGATAGAGATTATTGTTAAAGGATTCCCATAGCTCTCTGCTCTCTGCAGACATCTCTGAATCTCCTTCGTCTGACCAATCAGAATCATCTTCCTCGCTCCATTCAGTTTCATCTTTCTCTTGATGACAAGCAGCATCAGATTCATCATCGTCATCATGGACAGAAGTAGGACAGGAGATGTGGAACAGATTGGATGGATCACTGTTGTTCAAGAAGTACTCCCATAATTCCCTGTTCTCGGAGGACATCCCTAAAATGCCTTCATCTTCATCCTCACGCCACTCCGTTTCATCATCACTACCATCATGACGTTCCTCCTGCTCTTCAGACCGACGTTCATGCCAGTCTGAGAGCAGAGCTCCCGCCACCGCCAGTTGATCGGACTGGATCATCACCTTTGTTTGTGTTTTCTCGCAAACGGATGCCATTTTGATTTCGCTGTACCAGATGCTGCGTTCAGGATAGTCTTTAGCCCCCAGAGTCCTATTCTTTGTCTTCCCCATCATGACCACTGTTTTCCTGATACACTTCTTTATGGTTAGTAGCTCTTTTACACGTCGACACTGATGGATGACTTTCCTCAAGACTTCATGCAGATAAATGCAAATGATCTGGAACACGGAATGGACAGACCTTCCCCTGTCTGACTGAGTTTCACTTGTCATAGTCATGTCACGACAAAGACCAAGGTTCTGGAAGGAGGGACGGTATGGCCACCGACAGAACGGATGACGCAGACGGATGGAAAATGATGCCATCACAGTCAAACACTGGAAGAAAACAAAACAGTGTGTGATTACTGTAAACAAATGTTCATGTAAAAGACTAGAAAATGTACATTGGGTAAATCACTTCAAAGGGGACACAAAAATGCATATAAAATAAGAGATCTCCAGTTCATAAACAGCCTTTAATAATACATTTGACTTCATGTATTTCTATTTCATCATACAGGTCAGAACTTTAAAAAAATAAAAGCTTTCAGCCTCAAAAAAAAAATAAAAAAAATTTGGGTGGGTGGGTTGGGGGGGGGGGGGGGGGGGGGGGGGGGAAAACCACCAAAACCCCCACTCCCCAAAAAACCAA
>JBCNYH010000010.1:7548469-7559430 GCA_039654325.1 Tandanus tandanus
TATATATACCTTTGTTAAGTGAATGGGACTTTCCTATAGCTTTCTTTGTATGTGTATTCTAAGTCTCAAGCATTGCTTATTGTTTACTGGACTAGACTGAACTTTGTACTGAACATTCAAAAACATTACAGATAGGTTTCATCATGTATTCAAATAGTTTGAAGCTGGGCTTTTGTATTTTGCATGGCCCCAAAATTTAATACAAGTTTTTACATAGCTCTGTTTATTATTATTATTATTATTATTATTATTAAAAACAATGAAACAAAATGGTAGGTCCTGGATGAGGTGGTATGGAATGATCTCCAGTACAATACTATTAATGCTCTTAATGCTAAGTCAATTGGTTGTGCTGTGTAAAAAATAATAACTAAAATAATAACTGCATATTTGTTTAGGGTGTCATGCCTGATTTGGTCATCATTTATTATGTGACCTGATAGCAAGGACTGAGTGCATGGAGGAGTGTGGGAGTAGTGTAATAGAGCCAGCAGCTCCTGGGAGCTCCTCCCTAGAGCCAGGGCTGAAGAGGCTCTCCTTTGCATATCAGAGCCTCCTGGAGATACCTTATGATATCATTCTAAAACAGCAGGACACCCTAGAGGTCCTGGACCTCAGTTATAATCTGCTGGATGAGTATCCTTTGGTGTGCATTTCTTTCCATGTGTCTAATTGAATTATATATCAGCCTATAAAACAACTCCAAATTCTAAACATAATTGTATTCTACACAGGACTCTAAATACACACCCACAAACCTTCTGGCATCAGAATTTGCCACATGCTCACCCTCTCATCGTGTTTTGCCTTATGTCATGCCCCCCCATAAGCAATAGCCCTTAACTCAGCCATTAACGGAGCCCAGCTCTTCTGGGGGAGCTGGACAAGCTGAGCACTCTCATCCTTGATGGCAACAACTACAGCAGCCATGTCAAATTCCCCTACATGCCAAGTCTCACCACACTGTGGATCAACAAGAACAAAATAAGCAACCTTCCCATCATAGTTGAGGAGATATGCTGCAAGTTCCCCAACATCAAGTAGGCTCTGTTAGATCATGCCTCTGTCTGTATTAACAACAGGCAATTTCTCAGAGAATAAATCTGTGTTCTAGAGGCTCAGGAAAATGGTGAACATGTTGTTATCTGCTGTGATTACAGGATACTTAGTATGATGAACAATGAAGCAGCACCCAGTTACTTTAATGGAGGCAGTCTGACTCAATATATTGATTACAGGTATTTTTTTTTTCTTTATCTAAAATATCTAAAATCTTCTAACAACATTACCAACTTAAAACAATTTTTTGGTTCAATAATAAAGACTGAACACAATACTCTTGTTCAGATGAGTATACAACTCCACCTAGTGGTCAATATGTATACAGCTACGCTGTCCTTATAATAATAATAATAATAATAATAATAATAATAATAATAATAATAATAATAATAATAATAATAATAAAAACTGTTGCATTAAAAAAAAAGCCCATTTAATATGACTTGTAAAATAATAGATTTAAGAAGAAATACTATTTTCTATCATGTAAATAATTTTCAGATTTTATTTAAATTAATTGCATTCACACATCTAATCTTAAACTGTAGTATTGAAATGTAACTTCTATTTTCACAATTTTCATAATTTCACTTCTATTACCTCTTTGTTTTTATTCACTCAGATCCAGTATGTCAATTTAATTTATAATCTAAACTGTTTAAACCATGCTTTTTACATAAAATTGGTTACAACTGTAAATACTTATCATTTACATGAGTTGTTGGGGAAAAGTGTTTTGATTTGTAAGCATATCAGCAATCTGCATGACTGGGATTTTTATTATTTGACAAAAATATCATTCTCACCTGTTTTGCCTTATGAAAGAAACTATGTTACATATTTCAAAACACAAATCTTGCACTGGTCAATGCATTTTTGTTTACAACAGCTTTAGATGTTCTTAAATCTAAGAAACTTATAACCTTAGATATATAATCTCTCTCATTTGTGAATAGATAATTGAAGTTTGTGACTTGCAATTATGATTGTAAAAAAAAAAAAAAAAAAAAAAAAAATCATGCTTATTTGGGTTTACTCTTATTATCCAGGCAGTATGTTATCAGTCAGATCCCCGGTCTGGAGGTGCTGGATGACACAGAGGTGCAGGAGAAAGAGAGAGCACAGGCTAGGAAGACTTACAGGATGCAGAAAAGCAGAGACGGCAGCAAGAGGAGGAAAGAGCTTCATCACTGATGGTTTCTACATTCATCCTATGCTACAAAACTCTACTACAAACTGACCTGATCCTATACTATTGGAAAGAACTACACATGTGCAGCTGCATGGTGGTGATGTGAACCAACATGAAATCCATGCAGCACGGATAGAAATGCACAATTATCTTTAGTTTTTACACTGGTACCAACTTACTTTTTCTTTTCTTTTAATAAATGTTGAATAATGTGAGCTAGATAGTGTAGGATGGGTTGTCTATTAACATACATTACAAAATATGTCATTTGTCGACTGTTTGTCGTGTAATTTCATTCATTTGCCGAACTGATTACTTCTTCTATGGTCATGGGGAGGCTGGAGCCCATCTCGGCCGACTGGGTCAAGGAAGGGTACACTCTGAACAGTTCCCCAGGCCATTGCAGGGTCAACACACGCAACCATTCACACTCACTATTGGGGCAATCTGGAACAGCCAGTTAGCCTAATGTGCACATATCTGGACTGTTGGATGAAACCGGAGTACCTGGAGGAAACCCACACAAACTCGAGAAGAACATCCAACTCCACCGAAGCCGATTATTAAAAATTAAAAAATTTTAAAAGCCGAAAATTGAAAATAAATGTTAGCAGTAGCCTTCTCACTAGGACTGAGATGGAGAAAATAAGCCTACTGTATTATTTATTGCACTTTTCTCCACATTCTGACTGATTAATTCATCTCTCAAGTCGTTTCTTTATACAATTTACCTTTTAATTTACGCCTGCTACCTAAAACAGTTGTGTAAGAGTTGGAAAGCTGTGGCTATTTTATTTATAGTTTTGAACTACCATAAAGAATATCTTTTAGTTATAAAAATGGTAACAAATAGGCGTAAAACTAATTACTTCTACCCCACTGACAAAAAGCTGATTCATTACCGTAATAAAGCCAGAAACAGTTGTTTTGTTAACAACGTTCTCCAAAAAAGTCGTATTTTAAAACATCATTACACTTTTATATCTTTGTATTTGTATTATTAGTGTACAAATACCAATTGCAGGTTTCACGAGATTACACAAGAAAGAAAACTGAAAAGAATTTACGAATCTTTTTTTTTGTAGTCTGTAGTACTTCAGTCATTACGGTAAGATAGTGTGCCGTTGCTTGTTGTTAGCACTACTGGTTCAGGTAGTCCGAGCAGCTGAACTGACTTCTAGGGATCGGTGAGTGTTGAACGTCGGTAAGTCCTGTGGAGTAAAACAACCTAACTTGTGTGGATTTGAGGAAACAACATGTTTGGATTTTAAGTTAATATTACATTTAACAATAAGATTGTATTCTCCTGTTAGCTTGCTAGCTTTAGCAACAACAAACAGGCCACTGACAGATGATCACTGGAGAGAGAGAGAGAGAGAGAGAGAGAGAGAGAGAGAGATCTGCAGGGAGGCAGCAGCAGGAAGTTGGATGTTTGTGTACACACACAATTTTATGATGTAAATTGGGTCAATGATAGTTGTGTAGTTTACTGAAGCAGTCTCTGGAAGCTCAGGTTGCTAGCTAGCTAGATTATTTACCCTGGTGTTGACCAACTTTTGATTTAATATGCTAGAACAGCTGAAGCAGTGCTTTTTGATTAGGAAAATCTAATCTTGTCTCTTGGTACATGGTAAATAAGCAGATAATGATATTTACAGCTAGATCATTATTCCCAGTAGAGGTTATTACAAAACAGATCAGAGCACAACAATAGTGTGATTATAATTCATTAAGACTACATGAATTCAATCTGATTCCCTAATCCTAACCCTAGACTTTACCATACACCTATAGCGTCATTCATTCCTTTATTCATGAATCCATCCATCCATCCGTCTTCAGTGATCACTTTATCCGGGTCAGAGTTGCTTTGGATCTGGAATCTATCCTGGAAATATTGCATGTGAGGCAGGAATAGACTCTGGATGGGTAGCCAGTCCACCACATGACCCTCATTCACTTCTATTAGTTATATAAGGTAGACAGTTATTCTCTCTTTGGGGTCATGGTGGCATCTCTCAGCAAGAAGGTCCTGGGTTTGTTTATGTGTTTGCATGTTCTCCCATTCTTTGTATGTATATTAAGCTAGTTCATAATTGCCCCTAGGAATGAATCTGAGTATGAATGGATGTTTATCCTTTGAAAACAGGTTCTACTGGGTGCTTGCAACCCTCTCAGGTAAGTACGTTACGACAGAAACCATGAAAGTTGCCCAATTTTTGCGGCCTATTTCAAGTAAACAGCTAGTCATTCATAACTCGCGTTCTAGCTTATCGCTGTTAAGCGTTGTCAGAGAATGCAAGTGAATAAAGGAAAAGAGGACAAATGCCTAAACTTATCATTTTGCCATGCAGATTTCATGGTTGCCCTTTTAGAATAGATGTTCAGTTATTATTCAGCCCTCGATCCCCTTTAAATTTAGTGATGTGGCCCTCAGTGAAAATGAGTTTGACACCCATGATATACAGTATTTTGGTTATTGACCACAGTTTGCTAAAGATGGTTTTAAAGAAATCTGACAAACTGTTTAATTAAACTGTGTTTTGCTCTGTGACATAAATTGTTCAATTAGTCTGTTTTGGCAGTGCCAAACCTTTTATGATTTTAAAATGAGTAATGATCTTGCTTGATTTTGGAATTTGCTGGTTAGTGCACTAGCAGGATGGAGTGAACCGTTCTGCTTGTCTGTTTTCCTAAAGTGTTTTATCCAAGCATATGCTCAGCGATGCAGCAAAAATACTATATAGATTTCGGCACTGCCTAAAAATAGCGCTCCTAATAGACATCTCTACTGATAAGTGTCCGAGGCTGGTGTTATAAGAGTTGCACGGCACTTTCAAGGACTGAATCGACTTCAGTTGTGGAGGAAATAAATAAATAAATAAATCGCCCCTGCATTTCCTGACTATGGTTTGAAGCAAAAGAAGGAAAGGTTATCACTTGTGTTGTTAGCTTAATTATCCGTTTAACAAGTTCATGTTCTGTGTTCCCGTGCAAGTTTTGTGTTGTTTTGCTCGATGAAACTTTGTTTGCCTACCTGAGTTAGATTGTGTGTTTTTATTCTGAGCAGTGGTGGCATCAACTTAGCCAGAGACACGGGATGAGCATCAAAATGATGTTCCATGCCTATGGGGTTCCATTTAGGAGCTCCGCTCTCACTTTTGTGCACACTACACTAGTCATGTCAAACTTCCATTCCTTTAATTCAGTGATTTCTCTGTTTAACTGCTTGTGTATAGCGAGCATTAATTTAACCAGTCATAATCCTCAAACTTAAAATGAAAAATGTTAAAATGACTTGGGTAAACTGGATGTGACTGTATAGACTGTGTTGCAAAAGCTCCAACATCATCGTGTGACCCCTCACCTGAGCACTAATTCAGTCCCTCCCTCCAGTTTTACAATGATCTCACATACAGACTTTAGCAGTATACACAGTCTCCTGTCTGTGTTTGTTTTCAGTAGACATTTGTAATGACTTTGATAACATGGCGGCTGTAATTAATGTAACCTCAAGCACAACATTCCAATTTTAGTCACAGTGTTGTAAGCCTTTATGTTATGTGCTTTATAGTTTACAGGAACATATTTTGAAGATGTGACATATTGAGTTTGAATCTGTCAGACATAAAGTTTTTGATGTTAACTCTAGATTATTTTGTAGTCTGTTAGCCTCTAAAGCCTGAGCAGATAAATTTCACATTACCCTTCCTTTGTGGCCTGCCCTATCTCAGATGGTGTAATCTTGCTTGTCACGTAGCAACCTTTCAAATTTGGCAGTGCCTCAAGTTTTTACTGATAAATACGGGCATCAGAAGAAAAAAAAAAACCCCGCTCAGGTCTTAAGTGGCAGGTTTGGACATTTAATTGGTGTTTTAGCAGGTTTTAAACAATGTTTTGGTTGTAACTGTGTATTGTGGTTAAATGATGTGCTCCTTATGCATATGATGTTTGTTAGATAATTATTTCAGGCTTTTTCTTTTTTCCTACATTATCAGATAGCTCAAAGTTAGGAAGAGACACTGGGTAAGGAGAGAGTCTTCAGCTATGAGCAACCCTTACGCACTCATCATTGAGCCTCTGAACTCTCAGAAGCCTGAATGGAAGTTTTTCAATCTCAGAAAGCTTGGAGACTCGCGATATGGTACAGGAATCACATTTCTTTTTTTCTTAGTTTGTTTTTAATAATTATAGATAAGAATGATTTACTGAGCAGTCAACTAGTAACGTCTATGGTTGACGCCATGTACTCATTTTATTCTGTTATAGTGTAATTCTTTGCTTATAATTTTCTTTTAATGTGTAATTGATATGCAATTAGCATGTATGGAGATGATGGGGGAAGATGTAACTAAAAGTAAATGGAGAAGAGTAAATCTCTCCCATGTTAAAACCAGTGTTCAAGCGTTATTTTTTTGTTGTTGTTTTTTTTAAATTAAGCATCATTTAATGGTCTGAGTTCTAAAGAACACTCTGAACCAAATTAAAAAAATTGTACTTCTGTATTTTATTTAATAAGCCCTTGTTTTCTTATTATTATTATTTTGAAGGATATTTAAACTACTGTAAGTTTAAGTAATTTTAAGTATGTTTTAAGTGAATCACATTAAACTGAGGATACCAGTAAGCACAGTAATTGGTGCAAGAGAAAGGGAGCTACTACTAACATACATTTATTTATTTTCTTTTTTAAAATGCAGAACATCTTCCTTTCTCTATCCGTGTGCTGCTGGAGTCGGCAGTGAGGAACTGTGATGAGTTTCTTGTAAAGAAGGAAGATGTGGAGCGCATACTCGACTGGAAGCAGACCCAGACCCAGACGGTGGAGGTGCCCTTCAGGCCTGCGCGTGTCATCCTGCAGGACTTCACGTAGGGATAATTACAACTTGGCCTTTAATGATTAGCTTTGATTGTCATCTTGGCTTTTATTAAAAATGTTGCTATCCATGGTATTTTCCCCTCCTTATAATATTCATATTCCCGTTGGACCCCCACCGTGCTAAGACCCCTGGGCAAGGTCTTAACCACAAGTGTGCCTCTGTCCACACAGCAGTATAAATGGGTACCAGTAAAAAAAATAAATAAATACTGGGAAGGAAACCTGCGATGGACTAGCGTCCCATCCAGGAGGAGTTTAACTCCTAGTCGCTTCACGCTACAGAAACCGGGAATAAGCACCGGCCTGATGAGCCACTAGGCTTGGGTGTAAAAGCCCACAGACTTACCTATAATATTCATATCAATTGTTTTCCTTAAATCCAAGATGTGATTGCTAAATTAATTACAGACGGGAGCAGTCCTGTGTTGTTTTAATAATTTCACACTTTGATTATGTGATTTGTGTGTGTGTGTGTGTGTGTGTGTGTGTGTGTGTTGTATACCACACTGCTGGTGAAATATTCATTCTAATTGGCTGGGAAATGTAGATTCTTCTTCTATAATAGCCTGACTTAGACATTATTGGGGCTTCAAGGTAAACCAGAGGTTTGTATGGAACTTGCATGACAGGTGCTTCATATGATATGATCTGTTATATTTCTGTCTGAAAATGTTTATGTATTATATTTTGAAGTGGTTTCCTGGTTCAGTGCTTTGTAACAGAGATAAAACTGTTCAAACTTTCCAAATCAGTAAAATACAGTTTCTTTAGCACAGAGGCATTTGTTGTTGCTCAAAAGCATGACCTATATTCATACCCATTTTCAGACCTTTATTTTTTATTTTGGACTCCAGTAGAGCAACAGACTACGATTTGTAATCCTAAAAACTCAACAGTTTTTCAAGAAGCTGCTTCCCCACCCCCCTCTAAAACGCTGATTTTGAGTGTGCCTGCTGGATGGCCTGTTTGACTTCCTCCTCCCATTTATGGTCTTTCCGCTGTCTGTGCCTACTCTGCTCTGATTGGCTGCCTTTCCTCAACTGAAAACGCTCAGTACACTAATAGGCAGACCAGTATGGGTGGAGATACCGTTGTGCATAGGAACAATGGGGGAAGGCCAGCTAATCAGAAGGCCTGGCACACTGTGACTCACTAGTATGCCTCCCTAAAAAAATCGGCGTGTATAAGGGGAGCTCAGAGGGAAGATTTAAACATTCACTAACTGTGTTATTTGACACTCTGGCATCATCTACATTTACATTACACTTATGGGATTAGGCAGAGAATGGCATAATTACTCCTTTTTAAAAGAAAGAAAGTAAGGCGAAGGTCAACATGTGCTTCCTCCCAGGCACTTGATGCCAGCCGAAGGCAACGTTGTCAAACTGCTGCATTGTCAAGAGCGTGGGAAAGCACTATCCATCCCTTCATATGCATGAGTTCACAGATGCCCCAGTGGATTCGCTTATAAGAGAAATTTAGCAGGAACTGATCATACTGTGTGCCATCCCTCATTCTCTGAGAGCCTGGTCAGTTAGCTCTCATGGGCTCCTGGCCATGGATGACTGTGTGTGTGTGTGTGTGTGTGTGTGTGTGTGTGTGTGTGTGTGTCGCATCACCTGGGGCTCAAACTCGTGAGCTCCAGATGAACAAGGTTTAAACTTTCACATGTTCTTGTATCTAATATAGAGGTTGTGCATCATTACATACAAATAGATGATCCTCATAATATAAGATACTGTAGGTATTATGTAAGGGGTAGTGTAAGACAATATACCGAACAGCATACAAAAAAAAAACATGGAACAATAACTGTTTGCTGTCTCATATGTGTGCATATGTGTGCTGTTGACAGTGGGGTTCCTGCAGTGGTGGATTTTGCCGCAATGCGTGATGCAGTGAAGAAACTGGGTGGAGATCCTGAGAAGATCAACCCTGTGTGTCCTGCTGACCTGGTCATTGACCATTCTATTCAGGTGGACTTCAACAGAAAGTAAGTTATTTGCCATGTGCAGGACTGAAATGTAAATTATTTGATTTCAGATATGTTAACATATGTTTCATTTGGGTTTAAACATACGAACCCTTTAGAAAGGCCCTTTTTAAAGGTTAGGGGGCTGTGACCCAAACTGCAACACAATTTGTTTACTTATTATTGATTCAAGTTGACTTTGTGATCTGTATTATTTGTATTAGCTGGGTCTGTTTCCACATAGAGTACATAGCTGAAGGGATTAGCTGCCCAGATAGACTTCTAGTATCAGAACAATATAAAGAAATGTTAATTTATCAAATACTTATTTTCAAAATCAAAGACTGTGGTGGGATTAAAAATGTATCCTAAAAAGCTATTTCAGTGCCAGTAAATCATTGCAATCACAGTATCTCAATCTCAATATGCTTAATGGTAGGATTGAGTCTTTGGTTTGTTTTGTTCTACACTCACATTTTGAACCTTATACAGCAAGTTTTGCCAAGTTGGAGATGTTTTAAAAGGTTACCTTTGACCACGCAGATCATGTGGCATACTCACTGTTCAACAAAATCTTACCCCAGTGGATTTTTAAAACCTTTACACATCTTTTACCTTTTCTGTGTAAATCCATTCTCATAAAACAAACATTTAGCATGATTTAATCACACTTGAAGTGTTACTATGAGGGAAAAATCCAACATTACAAGCCCCAAAGTTATTCTAAATTATTTCTATATAATAATATATCTGATTATTATTATTTATTGGAAATGTGTCTAAATAATGTAGAAATTAATAAACCTCATATTAATTGGAAATATGTTTGCTGATCTGTGTAAGACCCCAGTTCCAATCTTATATGGTATCCATTTTGACTGACATACTTATTAAATTTTATGAAAATTAATTTCAGTTCAGACAGTCTTCAGAAAAACCAAGAACTTGAATTTGAAAGAAACAAGGAACGATTTGAGTTTTTAAAGGTAATCACATATTCTCTTTGACTTTGTTATTTGACCATTAAGCACTAATTAAACACAATGCTATCGTACACATTTTAACCAGGAGTGATAATTTTCCCCTTCCTGTTCACAGTGGGGTTCCAAAGCATTCAAAAACATGCGCATCATTCCTCCAGGATCGGGAATAGTGCATCAGGTGAACCTGGAATATCTAGCTCGGGTTGTGTTCCAACAGGATGGCTATTATTACCCTGACAGCCTGGTGGGCACTGATTCACACACAACCATGATCGATGGCCTGGGAGTGCTGGGTTGGGGTGAGTGTTTTACAGAGGGTGCACAGCTGAAGTACCGGGCGCCGACACGACAGTTTAGTGTTTTGTTGCAACAATACATTTTAAACATCAGCACTTGAGTCTAGGAATGTGTATGGATAAATTCATTTTGTTTTATTGCATGACCATGGATGTACAGTATATGATCAAAATTCTCAAAAAAAATGTGGACACCTAACCATCACATGAAAGTTCAAAGCACACATTTGTCTAGAATGTCTTTATATGCTGTAGAATTGAGATTTCCCTTCACTGGATCTAGTGTCGCAAGGGGTGGAAATTTAAGATGGGAAATTTTTGAAATATTCCAAACCGTAATTTCCATGGGAATTAACTAGAAACTTGGGGGTAATTAACTGTATCACATGCAAACAGAGAACATTTTGCTCTGTCATACGCAGACATGCATGCACACATTTCTAATACAAATTTAAAAAGAAAAACATTTTTGGCTTTGATTCATTTAATTTAGAATTTGCTGGTTAAACTTTAAAACCATAGACCATACATATATATATATATATATATATATATATATGTTTTGGTGATGTTACTG
>JBCNYH010000010.1:7560671-7572584 GCA_039654325.1 Tandanus tandanus
ATATATATATATAAAAACCATATTTTCCCCAGTAACATCACCAAAACATATTTGACTGGACGTATTCCTTGGCTCAAATACAGTACTGTGGCTTCAACAGTCCTGCTGTAGTATGCATGATTCTAGAAATTATCATTGCATGTGATGGAGGAATGCACAATGCATGCAGGGGGTGTGGCCTCAATATCCCTGAATCAAATATATGACTGAGGAATACATGGTGCAGGGTAGAAATCCAACTGTATGTGCATTAAATCTGCTTATTTTAACCAAAATTATATACACGATCACCCCCCAACCATATTTAAGTGTCTTGATGTTGGCTAATCTGCAATTTTGCAAATTTGAAGTGTAAACTTCAGTTTCCATTTTGACTTCCTTTAATTCATATAGAAGGTTTCCAGCTTCGAATATTCCTGGAATTTTGCAATCACAATTGGAACTAGGAGGCCCAAACCTGTTCCAGCATGAAAATCTTCCTCTGTACAAACTGTAGAGAAAAAGAACTCACGTGCCCTCAACAGAGCCCTGACCCCAAGCATATTGAATACTACTGGGATGAACTAGAGCGCTGACTGCTCCTCAGGTGTCTTAGTCTGTCACTAATGTTCTTGTGGATGGATAAGCACAAATCCCCACAGTGACACTTCTATCAGGAAACCTCAGAAGAGTGGATAATGGACAAAAGTGAAAATAGTTTGACATTTGTAGGTGCTGATTTCACTGGCGTCCACAAATTAGGACGCAGCCATATTCAGACTGGCGCGGGTCATAGCTGTAGCCCGCAAGTGCAGGGTGCGCCCAGTGTTATAGAGAGCAGTTAATTCTAATAAGGTGTACTATTTGTGTCTGAGCAGGTGTGGGAGGTATTGAAGCTGAGGCGGTTATGTTGGGTCAGCCAATCAGTATGGTCCTCCCAGAAGTCATTGGGTACAAAGTGCAGGGTACCCCAAACAAGTACATCACTTCCACCGATATTGTCTTGACTGTTACTAAGGTAACCAAATGTTATTTATATTTAATTGCATTTATTTATTTTACATTTTTTAGAGAGGATAAGAATATTGGGCTTAATTAATCAATCCTTTAGTAAAGTTGTGCGTAAATTGTCATCATGTTTGTGTTCATGCTTTTGAAAGTCAATCACCCATAAACTACTAAGTGTTTGTACAGCACAGCTTCTTTTCATGTCGTGAGCCCCACAAACCTCGATAGAAGTTCAAATGTACAGACAGCTGTGAGCATGAAAGTATTGATCAGGGTTACGGGTTACGGGTTACTTCTTTAAATGCCATTAGAATGTTTATTAATACAGCCTCCTCTGAAGTATTGGAACAGCAAGGCCATTTGGTTTTGAGGTTAAGAGATGTAGACAATAGATCTGAATTCAGCTTTCACTTCCTGATATTCACATCTAGATGTGTTAAACAACTTAGAACATGGCACCATTGGTGGCAGATCGCCCAATGTTTAGGTTATCGAAAATATAGGAACAGATGATCTTTTCTTGTCTTGTCTAATGCCCTCTTCATGGTTGAGGGTCAGTGACTCTGTTCTCATAGAGTTTTATAGGGTAGGTTGCCAGCCCTTTTCCCCAACCCTCCTGTTGTTCCCAGGCAGTCTTCCATCCATGTACTAACCAGTTCTGACCCTGCTTAGATTCTGAGATCACACGAGATTGGGCGTTTACGTGGTGACTGAAGGGTGGGACAGAATGGAACACACTTAAAATTTGGTTGCATATCCCTTGTTTGTAATAACTGCATTAAGCTGGTGATCAGCTGACAGCCAGTGTATCACCAAATAGTTGCTTTCCTCTTTTGTGATGTTTTTCCAGGCTTGTAACACTGTTTCTTGTTATTTGTTTTGGTGGTTTCTCCCTTCAGTCTCCTATTCAGAAAGGGAAATGCCTGTTCAGTTGGATTAAGGTCTGGTAGTTGACTTGGCCAGTGACTTTTTCTGTTTTACATCTATGCTCCTTTTCTGTGGCAGAATTTTTGTTGTCATAATTAAATTGTTGGTTTTATTTGTCTTATTAACTAATTATTTTATGGGTTTGTGTTGGTTCACTTCTTAAATAGAAGTTTTTTTGACTTTAATTGATGCCAATAATATAAACTGGCAGTTTTTTTTGTTTGTTTGTTTGTTTGTTTGTTTGTTTGTTTTTTACAAAATGTTCTTAGTATTCTTTCTCTTTCTTAGTGAACTATCAGGAAGCTAAGCATTTGATCTTGAAAGGGGTATCAGCTAAATGCTGTACAAAAAATTAACAATTTAATCTCAACCATACATTTAACATATAACTGTATAATCTGTGCAAATGTAATCTATGCCAATGATATGATTTGAATTTCATCAAGTTGAGGAAAATATGAGGCACACTTATTATTCATAAATTTATATACCATGATTAAATCACAATAAGAGTATGAACATATTTGTGAAATAACAGGAATCAAGAGGGGGTATCAGATTTCTTTTGTAAATGCTCATATTAATGATATACACATGAATATAGTTATATTCATATTGATAAATGAGGCCTACTGTTAAAATATGATTGCCTCTTAACCTTTTTCCATAGCATTTGCGTCAGGTGGGTGTAGTCGGGAAGTTTGTGGAATTCTTCGGACCTGGTGTGACTCAGCTTTCTATCGCGGACCGTGCCACCATTGCCAACATGTGCCCAGAGTATGGAGCCACAGCCGCCTTCTTCCCTGTTGACCAAATCAGTCTCCAGTATCTCGAGCAGACAGGTAGACTGGCATTGATTTCGGATCATCTGTTTGAGCATTAAATGTGTTGTTGTTTTTTGTCAGATTTATACAGTATATGGCCAGATGTTTAGTGACTAACTTCACAAAAGCTTGTGTGGCCAAATGGACAAAAACCCAACAACAGAACTTCAAAATCTATTAGAAAGCCTTTCCAGAAAAGTGAGTTTGGTCAGGTGTCCACATACTTTTGGCCATATACCCATATATAGGTCAAGTGCTTGTTAATGTTCACATCAGACATCAGAATAGTGATTTCTATGGCATGGCAAAGATCTTGATACCAGACGGGCTGAGTGAAGTAGTTCATAAACTGGTAATCTCTTGGAATATTTGGCACACAGCAGTCCATTGAGTTTATACAGAATGGTGTGAATAACAAAAAACATCCCATGTATGAAGGGTTTACAATCTGAAACATGAGCAGACTAATCTGAACTGATAGAAAGTCTTTAGTATCTGAATGAACCGTTCTTTACAGCCATGGCGAGCAGAAAAGCATCTCAGAATACACAATAAATCAAACGTTGAAGTGGATGAGCTACAGCAGCAGAACACCATCTCAGGTTCCTTAGCTGAGAACAAGAATCTGAGGCTGTTATGGACTGAAAAAAAAAGAGTAGGGGATTTTCACCTTCTTCCTCTGAGCTTCACCTGTCTCATTTTGATGATTTATGCTCATGATGGTCTTAGATGGTTTCATAAATTTTTACATTTGTAAAAATTTTTTCATTGGCTGGCAGAGGAACCTGATGTGGTCTTTTGGTGTTGTAGCCCATCAACCTCAAGGTTTGATGTGTTCTGAGATGTTGTTGTTTTTTTGTTCACCATGATTATAAAGAATGTTTACGTTCCAATATCCACGCTGATCAGTTTTTGGGAAGCTGTGCTAGTCTGGTCATCAGAGTAAAGATAAAGAAAAACGAAGGTAGCACCTTTTTAACCCCACTGTTTTAATGTGGCACAAGCTTTCGCAAACAGTATACAGTATGTCTACTTCATCAGGTGATCATATACTGTTTCACACCATTCTGTGTAAACTTGTGTTCATGGACAATGATTTTTGGAAGTGTTCCTGTGCCCATTGAGTGAACAGGATCATGCCTGTTTTTAATGAAGTGCTGCCTGAAGGCTCAAAAAATCCCAGGAGTTTCAAATATGTCCAATCCCGATACCTTTTCTTTATTCTGGTGTTTGAAGTGACTTTTATTTATTTTTTTTGCATTGGGTTTCTGCCACATGATTGATTAGATAACTAAGAATGTATGGGTGTTTCTAATAAAATGGATGGTGAGTATAGTGAAAGAGTTTCTGTGACCAGTATACCTGGCATTAATGTATTTTTATCTCTGTTTAGGACGAGATGCTGAGAAGCTTAGCTACATTACCCAGTACCTGAAAGCAGTTGGCATGTTTAGGGACTACAGCAATCAGGCTCAGGATCCAGAATTTACAAAGGTATAAATTGCATTGCTCTGAATATGCAATAGTAGGCAAAGCCCCGTTTTAATTTTTATTATTATTTTTTTTTAATGACTATTGAGGTTTCTCTTATTTGGATTTTAGATGGATTCTGCAGTCTTAGAACCTCAGAAGTGCCACAACATTAGACATTTGCTTGCTATATTTAATCACTGCTAGTTTCAAAGGAACTTTATTTTGCACCTTATTCTACACATTGACCTTAAATTTTTATTGTTTATGTGTTTTTATTTTATTAATTCCTTTTATTATATTTCAGTTTGTTTGTTTTTTTAATACCTGTTTTTGTATTTGTAATCCACCTCGTTTTTTTGGAGGATATAAATGTGCTTTGCTTTCATTGGTGTATTTATTTGGTAAAATATACTTAGATGTAGGTTGTTTATTTTATTTCTTCCCTTCATGCAGGTTGTTGAACTTGATCTCAGCACAGTTGAACCTTGCTGCAGTGGACCGAAGCGACCTCAGGACAAAGTGGCTGTATCAGAAATGAAGCAAGACTTTGAAACTTGTTTAGGAGCCAAGGTACATAATGTTCCATTTTAGTACAAATCACACCGAGCCTTTCTTTTTACCTTAAGAAATGTGTATATAAATCTGTATTTTGACAACCCTGTCTCATCTACAAGGGTGGGCTGAAAAGTTCATAGGCTGACCATGATGTAATAGTTGAATTTGACCAAATATGGTTTATTTTGAACATAGTTTCCCCTGTGGTCTACACACTCCTTGCATCAGTGTCGCAGCACGTGGATCTTGGTATTGAAGCTCTCAAGTTTCATTGCTCTGCCGTTACTCCTTCTTAGTCAGCCTATGAAATTTTCAACCCACCCTCGTACTTTTCATTACCTTGAATTGTAATAAGTTAATTCTAATTGTTTAGAATTGGTTAAAAATGTTTTTTCCCCCTTTCAGCAAGGTTTTAAGGGGTTTCAGGTGCCACCTGAATGCCATCATGTCAGTGTACCCTTCCAGTATAACGGAGTGGATTACTCCCTCTCTCATGGCTCTGTGGTTATTGCTGCCATCACCAGCTGCACAAACACCAGCAACCCATCTGTCATGCTGGGTGCAGGTACAAATATGTACACAACTGTCATTTATTTCTCTGTAAGAATCAAAAGCAGATTTGGTGCATTATTAGTAAGATTGTTTACCATGCTAATTAAACTATCATCTCTAAAAAGCTCTCCTGGTTATCCAAGAATTGACAAATGCTTGCTTTTCTTTATTGCCTCACAGGACTCCTGGCAAAAAAGGCCATCCAGTGTGGTTTAAGTGTGAAGCCTTACATTAAAACCAGCCTGTCTCCTGGTAGTGGTGTGGTCACCTATTATCTGAAGGAAAGTGGTGTGATGGAGTACCTTTCAAAGTTAGGGTATGACCTCATGATATTAAGGCATAAAATGAATGAGATTAACTTCATATTTGACATATTGTAAAGTAAAATGCAGAAATGGTATCAGTACACTGGGAAAACATAACATATTTTCATCTTCAAATATCTTGAATGTATTTAAATGATCTAGCATTTATTGTTATAAGATTATAATTAAGGCCATTTTTTATTCCTTGTTTCCACCAATGTTCATATTCGAGATTTCTAAAAAAAAAAAAAAAAAATTGATCCCTGCTGATCTTAACTTGCTGAGCGAGCAATGGATTTTAAAACCAGAACTTTTTTGCGCCAACATATCGACAGTAAGTACTACATGTATGCCATCAGCTCAGGACAGACTACTGTATTCAAATTATTAAATGTTGAAGTTAAAGCACTATTTCAGGCTTCTTTAAGAACACAACAAACGGCAAAATAAAAATATTTTTATTATTTACCATTGCTTGTATTCTTGTTCTGTTGTGTTGTTAAAGAAAAAAATACAATGTCTGTTCTTAAAATGATTTTTTTTCTGTCTCTTGCCTTGGGGTTACATAATAGAAATCCACCAACAAGGAGTAAAAAAAGAATGGCCTAAATAATTAAAAATTAGATTATAATATAACATTATTAGGTCTTGTTCTATTGGAAGCTAGTTATGCTAATTTCAAGCATTTAGAATTAAAAGAAGTTAAATTAGCTGCCAATAGTAGCCTAAAAATGGTAAAATTTCTGGATATAGGCTCAATAATCTTTGTATTTTTGCATTCCTGTAATATTAAATAGTCAATAAACTGATTATATTTGAAATTTCCTGTTGTTAAGATTACAGTTTATATAAGTTTGCAATGTATTTAATTCTAATTTAAGAGACAGAAGTAGTAATGTGAGTTTTTATGGCATATAAAATGCACTGGATCACTTTTAAGGCTAAATGATTAAAACTTTAAAGATGAAGCCTCTACAGAAATGACAGTGTTATAATTTGCACTTGATGTTTTTGTCTCTGGTTAGTTTTGAGGTGGTCGGTTATGGTTGCATGACCTGCATAGGAAACAGTGGTCCTCTTCCAGAGCCAGTTGTAGAAGCCATTACCCAGGTAAATTCTGAACATATTTCATCTCATTCCTCATCCAACTCTAAACATTCGTGAGTACCTTGCAATGACAATTTCCTTTCTTAGGGAGATCTGGTAGCAGCGGGTGTTCTCTCTGGCAACAGAAACTTTGAAGGGCGTGTGCACCCCAACACACGTGCCAACTACTTAGCTTCTCCTCCTCTGGTCATTGCTTATGCAATTGCAGGAACAATAAGGATTGACTTTGAAAAGGAGCCCATTGGTGGGTGCAATGTGAATATACTGTATATGTCTGTTTAATTTCCTGTTTATGAGTTCTTTTGTTCAGCAAGTGGTTTTGTTTGGTGTGTGTTGGAATAGCGGTGAATACAGAGGGGAAGAAAGTTTTTCTAAGGGATATCTGGCCCACACGAGAGGAGATCCAGGCTGTGGAAAGGCAGTTTGTTATCCCTGCAATGTTCAAAGAGGTCTATGAGAAAGTGGAGGTTAGTACACTATGTTTAAAGGGAATGTGTCACCAGTTGGGCATGCACACTAGGGCCTGACTGTTCTTCATTAGAAACCTCACCCCTCTCTTAGCTCTAACTCAAACGAGAGTAAATGGCTGGTAAACATCAAGTCAGTCGCATACAAACAGCTGTTTTTAAGGCTCTGCTGTGTAGAAAACACCTTGCTCTCCATCCATATGGGCTTGTGCCTGTTTTTCCAAGCCTTTCTTGTTGTCGAGGGGTGATCAGGTAAAGCATTGTCCTTCCATGGATAGACCAACACTTCCTTGAAGCCATATCTGTAAGTTGTAAAGCTCAAACTTATAAAAAGTCATATTTCAAGGCATTATCTGGTGGTGTAGTTACTTATTCTTTGTTTTTTTAGTGCTGATGCCAAAAAGAGCACTAAGATCAACTCAGATTGTAAAGGTCTCCCTTCATAACGGCGCAGATGTGTAAACACTCTCCTTACCCACCACCAAAGCTAACTCTCATGACCAAATTGCACATGTGCGACTGGTGACCCAGCTCCTTTAGGACGTGTATGAGTTGATCGGATGATTTTTTTTGTATATAGGCTATCATCCTGTTTGATGCTTTTCTTTGTCTCTTTTTAAGAGCGTAAATGAGCGCTGGAACTCTCTGAATGCTCCTTCTGATAAGCTCTACACCTGGGACCCTAAGTCGACCTACATCAAGTCTCCACCTTTCTTTGAGGGTTTGGTAATATCAAAAGCAATTCATCAATTGGTTTCAAGTTTCCCAATATATAATCACCATAGAAATAGACTTAAGGAGAACGGGCACGCTTGCTTTCCGCTGTGTAGTGCTGTATGCAATTTTGGCAGCCATATTGGTTCGGAGCGCCGAAGCCTTGGCAATATGTATACAAAGAGGAAGTATCACTGTGTTTTGTTAGAAAAACTTGTAATTAATAATTCAAATAAAGCAAGGAAATGTTGACGGCGTTTTCCCACATTATTTTGAGGGCAAAGAAAACAATAGCATAAAGTTAACGTAATTAACCTCTATAAGGTAAAAATTTACAGTAGTTAAATATTACACTAAACATCTATGAACAGCTGTAAGTGTACATACCTTCACTGTTCAATGACCTTTGAACAGAACTGTTTTAGTTAATTTATGGCGCACTGATGGACTTTGATGTCGCTGTGAATATACCTTAGCAATGTGGTGCTGCCTAAGGTTATAGTACACAGTTACCTGCAGTTCAGTGAGTGCAAAAAAATGATTGTCAATACCATCTTTGGTATTGACAATGTGCTGTCCCAAAACGAAGGGATCGCATGCACCATGCTGTGCCTTCAACACATGATCTGTTTTTGAACAAATAGCACGAACAGAATGCACGTTCATGAGCTGCCGTCTGGCTCTTTCAGCACCCAAAAGTATAGTGACTGTGCCCGAAGAAGGGATGATGTGACCACCCCTATTTTGGAGCACCAAGAGATGGTACATGTTCTCACTTCGCTTTGGGACTTCTGATATTTTATTATCCAGACACACATCCGTTATGAACATGGACCAGAAATCATAGTCTAAGCTTGGCCTAATGATGTTTTTTTTTATATTTTAGACCAGAGAACTTCCAAAGCCCAAGTCTATTGTAGATGCATATGTGCTTCTCAGTTTGGGGGATTCAGTGACCACGGACCACATATCTCCAGCTGGAAACATTGCTCGTAGCAGTCCTGCTGCTCGCTACTTGACCAGCCGGGGGTGAGCCTTTTTTGATATTCACCACTTGTTTGGAATATCAGTAACTATTTAGTTGTTGTGTTGCCTGAGAGCTATCTTCTATCTTCTTCTATCTGCTACTCCTTCTGAACAATTCAACCAAACTCATGCACCATATATTTAGATTTTGCAATAATACAGTTTTCTCCACAAATTTGCCTTTTTCACAAATGGAGGGCGGGGGGTTGTTACACTTTTATTTGCAACTCATTCTGAACCACTCATTGGAATTCAACCAAACTTGGTCAGTAGCTTTGATATAATCTGAAGATGTGCACCATATTCCTTCATGCATTCATTTAGTGAACCGCTTAATCCTACTACTAGGGTCGGCGAAGGCGGGGTACACCATTAACAGCTCGCCAGACCATCGCAGTGCAACACACAAACAACAATTCACACTCACACCTAGGGGCCAATTGGCTGTGCACCATATATTTAGTTATATTTAGTAAAGCTGAAGTGACACGTAGGGATCACTATCTGTCGTCGCCTTTGTCGTCTATCATCACACCTAAGCTGGATCCCACACAGGGAGCAACAAGTTACCATGGAAAGTCAATGATCGCCAGTGGAATGAGCAACGAGACGCGAAATTTTATTTTCAATCAATGCGAAGTGGGCGGAGTGTGGAGTTCAACTCAGCTGAACTTTCCCATGAGCATTTTGGGAGATTACCAATCACAGCTTAAAGATACAATTGATTTGACAGACGCTGCTAAGTCCAAAACCTTTTCCTGTTCGTTTCCATAGACCGTGTTAAATAAGCGATTTCGTGAGCAGTTCAGCGGCAAAGTGACTTAGTTGTTGCTCATCACTTCCTGTGAATCCGGCTTTACTTGTAATCATTAACTGTTCCTCAACCAGTCAACTTATTTCACAGAATCTTATTTACATTCTACTATTATGCACTTCCTTTTTATTAAGTTAATTCTTTAGGGGTTTCCCATAGGGGGATGTCCTTGTTAATATGCAACTCCTCCTACATCTCTGAATGGATTTTTACAAACTTTTATAGAATTTTCCGAACTTTGCCATTCTGCTAAATAAGTTTTTGTTTCTCTCCTCTTCGTAGGTTAACACCTCGAGAGTTTAACTCGTATGGCTCTCGGCGGGGTAACGATGCGGTCATGGCTCGGGGAACGTTTGCAAACATCCGGCTTTTTAACAAGTTCCTCAACAAGCAGGCACCTTGCACCCTCTACCTGCCTACAGGGGACACGGTAGGGCACAGTTCACCTGATCTGAGCTGACACCAACAGAGCAACAACAAAAAGTTTAGCTGTATAGAATTTTATTTCTTGATGTTGTGTTTCTTAATTCTTGTGCTGACTCCATCTCACCCAAGAGACCACAGTTGTATTCAGAACAGTTCTCTCTCTTCCTCTCTCTCTTACTCTCTCTCTCTTTCTGTCTCTCTCACTCTCTCACTTTGCCTCTCACTCTCTTTCTCTGTCTCTCTTACTTTGTCTCTATCTATCTCGCTCTGTCTCTCTTTCTCCCGCTATCTCTCTGTCTTACTCTCGCTGTCTCACTCTGTCTCTCTCTCTCACTCTTATCTCACTCTCAATCTCACTCTCTATCTCACTTTCTCTTTATCTCTCTCTCTATCTTACTTTGTCTTTTTCTTTCACTTTGTCTCTCTCTCTCACACTCTCACTCTCTCTCTCTCTCTCATAGTCACGTATAGGTATTTCTTTGTATACAGTTGAATACTGGGTTTATAATGCTCTGTTTCACAGCTGGATGTGTACGATGCTGCAGAGAAGTACCAGGAGGCAGGATACCCACTGCTGGTGCTGGCTGGGAAGGAGTATGGTTCAGGTAGCTCCAGAGACTGGGCTGCTAAAGGACCGTTCCTGCTGGTGAGTGTCATGCCTCATATGAGATTATACTTGTATTTTCTTACAGTAATGAATCAGTGATTAAAAGAGGAATAATGTGTGAAAAACTGCCTGCATTTCTTCCTGTGAGTAAAAACAAAACACAATGATCTTTAAATGTCCTCAGGGTATCAAAGCTGTACTGGCCGAGAGTTACGAGCGCATCCACCGCAGTAACCTGGTGGGTATGGGGGTTATTCCTCTGGAGTACCTGCCTGGAGACACAGCTGATAGCCTGGGGCTGAGTGGCCGAGAACGCTACACTGTGGTCATCCCTGAACTGCTCACACCCAGAATGATTGTTGACATTAAGGTACGTCTTTTCTTATTAATTATTTTTACTGCTCTATTTTACTGAAATAGTTTACTATGACCTTTCCTAAACAGGGTGGCTTCAATCACTCACTTCCATATTTGCAATTTTTTGTACTGCTATTAAGTTTCATCTGTTTTGTTTGCTGTACAGTAACTGCCTTATCTATGTAATTATGGTAAACCTCTTGATTGTAATCACCGTCGAACATTTGGGCTATTTCATGTGCTTGGTGCTGTTCACAATGTTATTGTAGGGGAAAAGTCACGTATGAGCAGAAAATATCTGAACATTGTCTTAAGACGCATTAATATAGATATTATTATATAGATATTTAACTTAATTACACAATAAAATTTATTTTCTTTTTCCTTATCACTAATTCGTTGAAACGATTAATCCTACTATGGCCACGGGGAGGTGGGGTACACCCCGAATAGCTTGCCAGACCATTGCAGGGCAACACACACACATTCACACTCACGCTTACACCTAAGGTCAATTCGGAACAGCCAATTAGCCTAATGTGCATGTCGTTGGACTGTGGGAGGAAACCTTCTTGTTGTGAGGCGGACGTGCTAACCACTACACCACCCCACAATAGAATATACATTTTCAATATTTTTTATGAATATTTCCTGCAAGCTACATACACATGGACTGGGGTTAAGATAGAAAGCTCAGGCTCCCGAGTGGCGCATCGACAAGGTGCGCGACTATCAACCCGGAGATCGCAAGTTCGAATCCGGATTGATGCCA
>JBCNYH010000010.1:7574688-7589520 GCA_039654325.1 Tandanus tandanus
GGGGGCATGTGCTTGCTTATGCCCCTCCCTGGTCGGTGGTGGTCGTGTGATAGGGAAGGCAAAAAGTTGATGGGTGGAAATTGGATACGACTAAATTAGGGAGAAAAATGGGGAAAAATCCAATCCAGTTACTCAATGTTCCGTCTCAGGGACTATCCACCAAGCCCGAATCGAATAATTGTTAATTATCTTGAGATAGCAAACCAATCAGATACCTAATTCTATCACCTGTGTAGTATATACCACTGGCGCCTGACAAGTAGAGGGCGCTAGGGCACCGCCCCTATAAATATCGACATGGAAATATATTTAAATATTTTAAATATGATTTCGATAAAACAACTACAAAATAATGTTTAGCATTTTATTATCTGTCAATAGCCATTATTGTTTTTATGTGGTATTGGTTGTTGTCTGTCTGAATCTGAATCAGTCTGAACACAAACTTCTTTGCTGAGGGGTGCTGGCCTAATGATAACTGGAGGCATTCAAACTTTTAGTTAGCAGGTGATTTGAGTCTGTATTTTAATTGGTTCCTGTAGATTTCCCTTGGGGCACAGAACTGTGCGACTCGGACCCTCCCCCTTTTGTTTGCAGCGAATTAGCATTGTTTTACTGTTTTTTTTTTTTTAATCTGATGTGATTGGACAGTTCTTATAGGTGCCAATCATGTTCACAGACCCTACACTTGACTGTCACTTTCAGTCTCATCTTTTGTGACTGAGAGAGCTGAGCAAGGTGGCGAATGTGAGCGAAACTACAGAAAACAAACAAAACCTGGTTTTGTCCTTACAAAACCACCCATTTTCTAGACTTTCACTGGAAGAACAAAGGAAAATAAAGGAGCTTGGCCCGGACCGACCCGATTTACAGATTCAGCAGCAGACAAGTGATCGCAGACGTGCGTACACCCGGTGCTTCGCCCGCGGCTGCTATGAAAAACGGAGTTGGCGAGCTGGATGTGTCATGAGTAATGCGTTTTACTGCTTTCCCTGCCTGTTGTATTCAAAGTGCCGGCAGTGAAACGTTGTGGACACGGACTGGTGTAAGAGATTTAAAGCACCTGTCCGAAAAATGTAAACAGCACGAAAATAGCAGGAGTTATTTAACAGTTCATTACTTATCAAATTTACTACAATTTAATACAAATCATCATTATTTAACAGTTCAACTACAATTTAATTCAACTACAATTTAATACACTTTTACCAATCATAATTCAATCATCCATTCAAGCCCCCAGCGGCGCCTGATACCCCGATTTCCTCCACTATATATTTATATTAATTATACCAATTTATTTTTGGTATTTTTTAAACATGAAAATCTCAGTTAAATATTAGTGGACTATCTTTAGCATGACTGGTTTTATTATTAATTTGTAATTAATGTAGTGATAATTACAATGATCTATGGACATGGGGATATGGGAGAAACAGCCTTTATTCATAATAAAACAGGGAACAAACCCTGATTAAATCTGTAGAATACATTTTCCTCCTTATTTACTCTGTGACTGTGTGGACATTATTGCGGCTGTCAGATGTGCAGTGCCAGGATAAATTTTTAGCACCAGCCGCCACTGGTATATACTAAATGGAAATACAAATATTAAAAAAACACACGAAAGTATGTTAATAAATTAAAGAACAATATCCAAGAGTCAAAATAATGCCTTAACTTTACTCTTTGCTCTTATGGCGCTCTGTACAGTTGGACAATGGAAAGACGTTCCAGGCCAGGATGCGATTTGACACTGACGTGGAGCTCACCTACTTCCACCACGGCGGCATCCTGAATTATATGATCCGCAAGATGACTGAAAAAAGTAGAGATTGACGTGTCTCCCTCCAGTGCGGCTGAAGCATAGTCATGTTTTCATCTGTCTCTTGTTTTCAACGTACAGATCTTTACATATTTGGTCTTGTTTTTGGTATTAATAATTTTTTATGAGTGATTTAGATATAAATGTTTGTGTTTGTGAATTAACATGTCTGTACTGCAAATACAACACATATCAGTTGGGAATACACTATAAGAAAGTATTAGGGGTTAGCATTTAAAGAGGGCAGTGGTGCTTTATATCACTGTATCTGTGTAGTCAAATAACATGTGGCCAACAAAGTATGTTTATTGTTATCACTGTGTAGTGTCCCCTAATCTTACCCTGGGTTTACACTGGGGTCACGATGTCCACAATCTGGAGCACGCTGGAGCACGATTGGGGTATAAAAATGATTTAACTTGAAGGAATCGTGTATCCAAGTGCATCAAGATCCCCTACAATGGCACATCAAGGTCTGTTGAGCTCTTCTGTGCTCTACTACGATACTCACATTCTATCCTGATTCATCAAATCGTAATAATTTTGGTTAAATATTTGACAGAAAAACTTTTGATGATCATCACAATTCCACCAAGTTCTCTTAAGATCCTCACGATTTGATCCCATGACCCTCCACTTATGTTGAAATCTGCTTCATAAAATCTTTGTCCATCAAAGCTAAGTCGGAAATTAAGTGGTAAAAGGAGAATATTATGATAGCCGCTAATTTAGATTTTTACATTCTGTGGTCCATCTTTGCCCTCCAGCTTTCTCAGCTCTCAAGTAACACAATACGACACCAAGGCAACTAGTCTTTATGACTTATTTCCTACTCTGTCTATAACATTTTGTATAAATGTGAGTGTTAGTTTCCTGTAAGTGCCTCTAGTACACTGTGATGCTTATAGAAATTTGATAAAAGAATCTTGGTCATCATTCCATACCAGAAATATGTGTATATTTATTATAAATTTTTTGCTTTGTTAGTAATGAAACTTAAAAAATATATATAGATGAATGAAAAACTTGTTGATGATATACTTAATTTTTGCTAATAGATCCTCCACAATGTTACACACTGTACCTTAAGGAGTGAAATGAGTGAAAATATGAATGAAATCTGGACAGCATTATCATAAAACATTGTTGTATACCTCTTAGTGATTTCTAAATTCCTCTGGTTACCACTGATATAAATAATAATTATCACACTGAAGATGAGGATGGGAATGATACAGTATACTGCACTATGGAGCTGAACAGTTAACACAGTTAACGTGACTGATGTAATGCCTCTTAGGGTTTAATGATCATGATGTACGCAAATAAAAAAATATTTTCTTCAGATTTATGGTTGTAGTGTTTTCATTAGCTCTGCTGTTTGGCAAGCGAGGCTATATATTCACCAGCGTCTGTTTTTTTGTTTGTATTTTAGTAGGATTACGTAAAAACTACTTAACCAATTTTCACCAAACTTGGTAGAGGGATGGGGTAAGGGCCTGGCAAGAACCCGGAACATTCATGACCCGGATCCAGGAAATGATTAAAGGCTTTTTAACAAGCAAATCATTTTTTTTTCTGTTTGCAGGATTACACAAAAACTACTGATTTCCATCAAACTTGGTGGAGGGGTGTGGCCTGGAAAGAACCCGTTTAATTTTGGATCAGATCCGGATCCAGGAATTTATTAAAGAATTTTGTCTGTTAGCAAGATTACGCAAAAAACTACTGTTCCAATTTTCAAAACTTGATTAAGGTCTGGGGTATGGGCCTGGAAAGAACACGTTACACTGGAGCCGATCCAGATCAGGATCAGGATCCATTAGTTTATTAAGGTGCTTCTGAAAAATTATCAAAAGATGTTGTCTGTTAGGAAGATTATGTAAAAACTACTGTGTGTAATTTCACTGAAGTAGGTGGAGGGGTAATGTAAGAGCCTGGGAAGAACCCATTCAAATTTGGAGCAGATCCAGATCATGATCCAGATCCAGCAGTTTACTAAGGACTATTATTCACCTGCATTCACAGACATTCAGTCCCTGCCATTACACGTTTCCTCTCACATATATACACACATAGCCCACACAACGGAGGTTCATGCACTGTCCCAGTCCTTACTTTCTTGTTTACGCTGCATCTCGTAACTATAGAAACCATGGAAACACAGCAGCTCTGGAGACTTTTAGTTTGACACAGAAAAGTGGGCGGGGTTTAGGAGGCGCGTAAACAGGAAGTGTATAGCGGTTGTCATGGGCTGGAATCCAAACCGGCTCCTGACTCCCTACATAGGTGCCCTCTTAGGGAGTGAAATAATTGGTTATACACCATATCTAGTGCACTATATATCCAAGTCAGTACCGTTTCGGATTTGCCCGTGATGACTAGCGATTTTTAAGATGTTTGGTAAGTGCACTGGACAAATTGTAGAAAATATATTTACATAAATGATTTATAGTTTAGCAACCAAAGTTGTGATAAATGTTATTCATTCCAGAGTGCAGCTGGAACCAGCTAGCTGGCTAAAGAAAACATTAATACTCGGCAGTGTGTTGTTTACACTTGTGGTGTGTTCAGGAGCGGGTCGGTTTGTTCTCCAGTTTTAGGATGAATGAGGAAAACTTCAGTCTGAGTGAGAAGCTGGTGTCTGCTTCCTATGTTCGGCAGGGTGTACAAGCTCGGCGCAGTCATGAGCAACTCATCCGGACTCTGTTAGAGCAGGTACACCTCTCAGAACCTGTTAACACATTAACCACCACAAATACACCAACACCGCGCAGTGCTGCACATTATAATACATTAGAGAGGCACGTGGACATCTCAGGGGCGTCAAACTCACTTTTACTGAGGGATATATTACTAAAATTTTACATAAGTATTCACTGATCATCTATTTAAAGGGGGAAATGGTTAGCTTAAACATTTGTCAACTATTCCTTTATTTACTTTCCTTATGACTAACTCTCTCATCCCCTGTGCCAAACCGCTTTATCCTTGGGGAGGATGGAGCCCATGCCAGCCAACACTGGGCGAAGGGAAACACACACAACCATTCACACTCACATCCACACCCCGGGGCAATCTGGAACAGCCAATTAGCCTAATCTGCATGTCTTTAGACTGTAAGACAAAACCGGAGTACCCGGAGGAAACCTGCGGAGAACACGCAAACTCGGCACACAAACTTCCGAGCCTGGGACTTGGACCCAGGTCCTTCTTGATGTGAGGAGGGTGGGCTAACTCGTACACCACCGTGCCAACCTGAATGACTAGCAGTTCACTTGGAATAGGTTTGCCGCCACCACATTTCATGGTAATGGTTGATGCCAAGAACGTACGATAGTCATATTCTTCAAAAGCTTTTTCAGGCCACATAAAATGAGTTGGCGGGTGATTTGGCCAGCGGGCATTGAGTTTGACACCTGTGCTCTATCTTAAAAGTCTTGTTAATATACGTGTTTTGTGAATGTGGCAACGAGATTTCTTCCACCATTTGTAAGGTGGTTAGAGTGCTGGGCTCATGATCAGGAGGTCGTGGGTTCGAATCCCAGTTAGACCTCCACTGTGCTAAGACCCCTGGGCAAGGTCTTAACCACAAGTGTGCCTCTGTCCACCCAGCAGTATGAATGGGTACCAGTAAAAATTACTGGGAAGGTAATCTGCGATGGACTAGCGTCCCATCCAGAAGGTTTTGAACTCCTAGTCGCTTCACGCTACAGAAACCGGGAATAAGCTAGGCCTGATGAGCCACTAGGCTCGGGTGTAAAAGCCCAACAGGCCGAGTCAAATGCACCGGGTGTACTTCAAGCTTCACAAATTTACATGTGATTTGTCAGAAACCGAATCACTGATAATATTCACCTGTTCAAGTGACCATTTAACACACCGGAACTGCGTCTAACGTACCGAAAGTACATTCACCTGCTGGAAAAATAATATTTTAACTATCCAATGTACTTGTTTAGATTAATTTATTAATTTAAAATACCAGATGGGACTAGAAAGGAAATATCAATGACGCTTTTTTGGTAACGTAGTCACGTGACACAAATCCCACGGTGTCATTGGTTGACACAAGCACATGGTAAACATGAGCACATGACCTGTACTGAGAATGTAAATAGAATACTGTGGGTTTTGAATAATGGATTGAACTAAGAATGGTATTTTATCTGGGAATAATTAGAGTCAATAACTTCAGTTTAATAATTTTAAATATATAGTAACTTAGTTAATTGCTTTGAGTGATACTGATAATTATGATATTCAAAACTTGTTTTAAATGAATAAATAATTTTTTTTATATAATTAATAAAAAAGCTGACTATTCGTGTTCAATATTGTTACTTTTCTTTCAGACTATTTTACTAAATCATTATTTTCAGATTATTTTACTTCAGTTTATGACGGCCAAATAGTTGCTAGATGTTATCCTTGGATATTAATCTGATCTAGATCCTTCCACTGGAAATGCAAAGTTTTGTTCATAAAAGGACTTGGCATATATCTACATACGCTAAATAAAAAATCCAAATGCTACACAGCTACAGCAAAGACTGTACAGTTATTGTCCCTTTGCTAGGCTGGAGCAAGTTATTCAGCGTCTTGTGAAAGAATTAAACAGAGTCAGAAGAAGAAGAAGTTAAGTAGAAATTCATATGCTGCACAGAAATTGTTTGAAGAAGAATTTGTTTCCAATCCAGTCTAGTAGAAACAACTATGCTTCAACAGTGTTTCCATCTTCTACTCATCTGCCATCTACTTCAACCATCAAGCAGTGGTGAAATAAACCCACCACAGGCTTTATATCTGTGATCTACACCATTAACATTAAGTTTTTCTCCACATTTAACTTAAGCTCTCTTCACCCACTGATTGGTCTCCATCACAAAAAAAACAACTAAAAAGTGACTGTACTAAATGTGTTAACAGAAAGGTATCTATTAAAGAATTAACAAAATCCAAAAGAAATCTTACAGCAGAACTGAAGAAGTTGCTTTCCAAAGTGCGTATGTTAAATGCTGAGCTGCGCAAGAGAGACAGAAAAATCAAATCACTAGGAGATTTATTCAGACTGTACTGAGATAGTAAATTTCATTAAGCTGTGGAAAAGCTCGAGAGACATAAATCCAAATTACAGTCACCTTCAAAAAAGCTGTGTTCAGGACTGGAAGCAAAAATTAAGAACTTGAACAGAAAAAATAATTTTTGAAAAAAGAACTTGCAGATCTCCATGCAGAATATAAAGACCTCTCTCTTCAACTACGAGAGGAACGAAGAACCAATGCAGCTTCTGCTTGTACTGTAAAAAAGACAGAGTAGTGAGCTCCAAAAGTCTGAGAGCACTCATAAACCTGCTTCTCTTTTACCTTCTGTCCTAATTTAGTACATTTATTACAATTGCCTATGCACCGATCAGCCATAACATTAACACCACCCGACTGGTCTGTTGCTAGGCAGCAACATATGCAGCAAGCTGCAATGCACTGTGTGTTCTGCCACCTTTCTATCATAGCAGCATTACCGGTTTCAGCATTTTGTGCTACAGTTCTTCTATAGGATCAGACCCAACATTCTTGCCTTCACTCCCCATGATCACTAATGAGTCTTGGGCAGACATGACGATATTGCCAGTTCATTGTTTTTCCTTCCATGGACCACCTTTGGTGGGGGACCACTGCATACCAGGAACACGCCACAAGACCTGCCATTTTGTAGATGAATAGACCCAGCTGTTTAGCCATCTCAGTGTGGTCCTCGTCAAGGGCTCTCAGTTCCTTATGCCTGCATCGCATCAACTTTGAGATCTGACTGTTCACTTTCTGCCTGCTTGGCAGGAGTCACTGTAACAAGATAATCACTGTTATTCACTCCACCTGTCAGTGCTCACAATGTTTTTAATGTTATGGCTGATGGTATGGTTATGTTTTTTAGCATGTAGCTAAATGTTAGCCCTGGGCATGAAGACACTCTGACCTTTTGTACAAGGCTGTTAACATGGTCATCAGACATTTGCTTACATTTAAGAGACAGAGAAAAGGTTCAGGACCTTAATATTAAATTTCAAGATATTGATCATTTATTTTCCTTGTTTTAAATAGTTCTAAATTCTACAGCCTAGAGTAAACATGAACAAGGTGTGTCATACATGGTTTTTTTTTTGTTTGTTTGTTTGTTTTTTGGAGGAAACTGCATGAACCAATTAGAGTATAACAGGCAACTTCCAAATCATAAAAGCAAATCAAAAAGAAATCATTCTTATTTTGTCATTATGAGACATCATGATATAATGCTTTGCTCAGCTCTAATGGGTTCACTCTTAAGTTGTCAGTAGATTTAGATTTTAACCCTCCCAGTAAAAATTATTCTATGTATTATATGTAATTACAGTGCCTGGACTATACAGTATGATTGCACATTTTTTTTTTAACAGTTACTTTCTTCTAAACAAGTAAAAGTGCTTTTTGTTTCCCTGTCTTTTCAGGGCAAATGTCCAGAGGAGGGATGGAGCGAAAGCACCATAGAACTCTTTCTGAATGAACTTGCAGTCATGGACAGTAATAATTTCTTGGGGAACTGTGGAGTTGGAGAGAGAGAAGGCCGAGTCATCTCTGACCTTGTTGCCCGAAGACATTACAGGTAACTTACATAATTTTCTTCACTTGTACATTATTGGAAATTATAGTCTGGTGAAAGGGTGGCATGGTGGCGTAGTGGTCCTGGATTTGAGGTATTCATTTATGCTTCTCTGTCTTAGATTGATTCATGGCATCGGGCGCTCTGGCGATATCGCTGCTGTTCAGCCAAAAGCCGCTGGCTCTAGTCTCCTCAACAAGATCACCAATTCAGTAGCGCTGGATGTTCTCAGATTTAGTGGTGAATGTCACATGATTTCTTGAACCCATGGAGAAATTTCCTTTCTTGTGTTAATAAATGTAATAAATGGAGCGGTTTACTACATACAGGTGTTAGAAGTGCGTCTTCATGCTTCGTGGTGCCCATGGCGACTGGAATGAGTTTGACGTTGTGCTTCCTGACACTCCGACACAGGAGGCCATCAGCACGCTACATTCTTTGGCCTCGCATTGATCAGAAGTCCTGTTATAAATCTATGGTTACTGCTGGTATGACACTGACATGAGTAGGATGTCATTAATAATTAAATTAGCTTATATGAACAGGAAAAAAAGCTTATGAGTGTGTGTTGTTCAGTTATGATATAGTATGACTAAAAAATATTTGTTAAATAAGATATAAAATGCTTGATTTGTCTGGTTTAAATATGAGCAGGGTTTGAGCCGGTGGTCATTGAGAATGTCTTGGAAGGAGATGAATTGAGAACAGACCTGGAGGCCGTGGAGAAGAAGATTGAGGAACTTGGAGCTAAGAGTATCCTCTGTGTCCATTCCACTACTTCCTGTTTTGCTCCCCGCATCCCTGACAGGTTACAGTCTGTCATTTCTTACAACTTGAAAAATATTGCAAGGAATGGAGTGAAATGGAACAGATGAAGAAATGTTTTGCAATCAACTATATTTAATGTTAGTAACCATGAAGGGTAAATTCTCATGTGATTTCTAGTCTTCTTGAAGTGTCAGGGGTCAGCTTAACATAATTAAAGAAAAGTGCTAACCGTCCACTTCTGCATACATTAACTTACATTGGCTGCTGCTGCCACCCTTCCTTTCATGGAAGCACAGTCAATACTGTGACCTAGGTGGTGAACATGTTTCTGTTGGAAACTCTATATTTAAGTTTTAAGAAATCATTCTGTCTAGAACTGAGATAAGTAAATAATAAACATGCAGCTCGTTTTTATGCCTTTTATTGTACAGATTGGAAGAGCTTGCAGTAATGTGTTCCAAATATAACATCCCTCATATAGTCAACAATGCCTATGGAGTGCAGTCGTCAAAATGTATGCACCTCATACAACAGGTAAGGCACATGCAGGTTTAATTGTAATATTTTGCTGTTGTCTCTTCAAGCTTAAACTGTTTAGATGTGAGCTAATCGAGTGTTTTTCCAGGGTGCACGAGTGGGCAGAATCGATGTCTTTGTTCAAAGCTTGGATAAAAATTTCATGGTTCCTGTTGGAGGTGCCATTATTGCAGGTTTTGACGAGGACTTCATTAAAGAGATCAGTAAAATGTATCCTGGTTAGTGGATAAATCACTTCTTCTTTATCTCAGTGAATGTGTTTTTATAAATGACAGACTCAATTTAAACACTTTAAAATAGCTCATTGTCTTTTTTTCCCCTTCTATCCTTCTTTACCTGCATCATTCCCACCCTTCTACCGCAATGTAAAAACCAAATGCTATAATATTGATTGTGCATGCAGAATCCTCCATCTCCTTTACCTGACTAGTTCTAACACACGTGTTCTTTTTTATTAGACCTGTTAGCATAATTTTGTACATTTATAAAATATCTATCATTTCATCCACCCCTATAGCTTTATTACTGTCTATGTTTTTGCCCTTGCATGAATGTATTCTGATTTATTGCCCTCCAACAGGACGTGCATCAGCTTCCCCTTCTCTGGATGTGCTTATCACTCTGCTCAGCCTCGGGGCCAATGGCTATAAGAAACTGCTGTCTGAGAGAAAGGTAAACCGCCGACACACTGCAGTATGTGATGGAATGATGGAATGTTCCTTTCTCTGCAGCACCTGCTAACATTTAAACGAGAGAGTTGGTAGGAAATATTGACTGAGGGGGAGCAGAGACTTTTTTTTTTTTTTCAAACAAAAAGGCTGAGTGCAGTGTTTCAGTGCGCCAGCCACCTGCATGTACTGAAGCATGTGTGGATAAATAGCCGTGCCACAGAGGAATAGATGCAATAACACCCCCTGACCAACCTCAAAAAAAGAACAGAGAAAAATTAATATTAACCTCACAGAATATGCTGTATCTACATTCACTTATCAGCCATAAAATTCAAAACATTATGAAGACTGTAATGAAAAATTCATTCATTCATTTTCTGAACCGCTTAATCCTAATTAGGGTCGTGGGGAGGCAGGCGCCCATCTCAGCCGACTCTGGGCGAGGGCAGAGTACACCCTGGACAGCTCACCAGGCCATCACAGTGTTATGAAAAATGAATAACATTAATTATATTGTTACAGTGGCACATGCCAAAGCAGGAAAAAATTAGCAAGTCTAAAGATCTGAGTAACTTTGTCAAGGTCCACAATGTGATGGCTAAATGGCTGCGTCCATTTATCTCCAAAAGATCAGATATTTTGGGGTGTTCCTGGTATGCAGTGGTAAGTACCTACCAAAGGTGGTCCAAGACAGTGAAATGGGAAAAATGTCATGGGTGCCCAAGGCTCATTGATGTGCATGGAGAGTGAAGGCTAAGACGTCAGGTCTGATCCCACAGAACAGCTACTCTCACACAAACCGCTGACACTGTTCATGCTGGCTATGATAGAAAGGTGCATTGCATTGTAGCTTGCTGTGGATGGGGCTGCCAAGCAACTGACCAGTCAGCTGGTGTTAATATTATGGCTGATCAGTGTACCGTGGTGCCTGAAAATATTTAAATCCTTCACCTAAAAACTCCATCAGATTTTTCACACAAGTTCTAAAAGTAGATAAAGAGAATCAAATAAAACAGTAAGACACAAAAACATTATAATTGGTCATTAATTTATTGAGGAAAATTATCCCACATATCTGAGAGCAGCAAAAGTTCCCAGTGAGGTCCCTTACCCTGCACTCACAGGACGTACAGGATGTGCTATTAATAGCGGCGCTCTATAATTATACAAATGTCGTAAAGCCATTTTGCCCATGTACTCACTAATCATTGGTTTTTCTACTTGAAGAGAAATTGGTTTTTGAATACCATTTAAAAGAGTGTAAGTTGTATTATGGCTGTTCCATTATTGAAAATAAATGCAAAAATGTTCGGAGCTCTGCTTGTAGGCAGTGCCTGAATATTTATATTATCTTGGTGCCAAATACCACAGCACACCTTCAGTGGCCATGTTTATATCCATGCAATAGACATAGGCGGTGCATTATATTCCTATCTCTGCACCACTCTTCATTGTACCTACCTCCTCCAAGGCTGGTACCATTGCTCAACGAACATAAATAAATTGGTAACTTGTTCAGTTAAGAAAACAAAATCGAGTTTTCCCCCATTCTGTAATGGGATTTGTAATTCTCAAATAATGAGCATGTAGTGAACTAACTAAATTTGTTAAATTGATTTGGTTTTCTATTTTTCTTACATGTGATTTAATAAGCAAAATGAAATAAAATCACTGTTTGTGAGAATTGTTTTTACATTGCATCCTTACAGGTTTTATAGCAGGTTTTATATGCATATTGATTTAATTTTGGACAACTTTGATTGGCACGTTCGTCATGACATAAATATCATCATCCTGATGCTGTCAGTTTAAAGGTTGTGTAATACTTATAAATAACTGGTTTATGTCTGCAATATTTACTGAAAATAAAAGGTTTCTGGAGCATTTCAACATGTAAAGATGTTTCAGTTGCAGTATCTTCTGCACAAAAGAAACCTGCAAGGAAATCAAACATCCTTTTGTTTGCTGTGCACACACAGGACTGATCATGTGCTGCTGCGTTTGTCTCATGCATTCTGTAATAGTGTAGAACTGTAATACCACCAGTATGCTATTCATAGAACACCACTGGCATTAAAGTATGAGGAGAGATAATGGGATGTTAATACTGACATGTAGAGGAAGACAGAAAAAGAGAGGGGGGGGGGACAGCAGGAGTGAGGAATAGAGAAGCAGATGGAGGCAGTAGGCAAGCAGATGGAAAACTGCAACATGAGCAGTAAACAGTGCGTGCAGGGAAAAAAAGGCTGATCATTGTAGGACTATTTATAACTGTGATTTTGCACTGCCTAAAGGAGCTGTACACCCACCTGGCTCAGGAGCTGAAGACACTGGCTGAAAGGCATGGAGAGAGACTGCTGCACACACCACATAATCCCATATCACTGGGTGAGACACACACACACTGTTGTTAAATCTCATTACCATAAACCTTTAGCAGATAAGGCCAATACATCATGTACATTATACATAACTATGTCACAGATAAACACAGTGCTGTCAGACTACTTATCCTTCATGTAGTCCTTTCAGTGTTTATTTTAAAGGTGAACAATAATCCATTAGGAATCAATGGAATATATTTATTTATTTATATCAAATCGGTTTATCAGTTGTTGCTGTTGAAACAAATGTATGGTGAGATTATCTTAATACTATCATTCAAGGAAATAAAATACGTGCCGTAAAGGTACAACATAAAGAATAAAAAAATAAAAGGACAAGACTAAGGAGATACAGACCCAAACAGCCTACGGACACAAAAAAGAAAATAATAAGGGAAATTAAGGACCAGGTACACACAGACATTTAGGTTGTATGGGCAGTGGTACGGGCAGTGGTGTCTCAGTGGTCAAGGCTCTGGGTTAGTGATTCAAAGGTTGGGGGTTCAATCCCCAGTACCACTGTGCTGCCACTGTTGGGCCCTTAAGCAAGGCCCTTAACCCTAAATTGCTCATTTGCATGCAAAAAAGAATGATAAATTTAAGTCACTCTGGATAAGAGCGTCTGCAAAATGCCATGAATGTAAGGTAAATGTATGGAAACAAAAACAGCACTGATGTTTCCAAAAAAAAGGGTATTAAGGTTCATTACTGAACATCACATGTTCATTGCTGATTGGTTACACTAGTTAGAGAGAATCAGACTGAGAGACTGCAGGAGTCCGAGAGCTGGAAAGAAAAAACAGAATAAGAAATACCTCTCCTGATTTTATTTGTACTTGTTGTACTTCGTTATTATTGTTAAAGATGTTTTCAGAGTTGCTGTCTAAATGCTGCAGACCTCTAGCCCAAAGTAAAAGCTTAAAATTTGATGCCAGTAGGTGAATTTGTTATATAGAAGCAGTCATCATTGCAAGTCTGAAGCGAAACACTCTCACATACTGCTGTACTTATTTTTATATGAAAGTTTTTGTATGTCACCCAAGTTATTGAACTGACATCAAATTCAATTTTTTTTTCTACTAAAGCTTTTTGTTTTGTCCTCCTCAGCTATGTCCCTGAAATGCCTTCAGGCTAACTGTGATAAAGCCGTTACCCAGCTGGGCTCTATGCTCTTCACCAGACAGGTGTCGGGAGCAAGGTGAGCTTTTTCTGCCTACGTGGCCATCCTGACCAAAATATGCTGAATATTTTCATGCCCTCTGTAGACAGCCTTTTTATCTCAAATCAAATCTTCCTATATTATACTCTATACATAACAATTATTCTCTATATTCCTATATCATCCTAAATATGCACTTGTTTTTATGATTTTATTTGCCCAGTTCTGTTACTGTTTCAAAAAAAATCTTAAATATTAATGATTCAACATATATATTTATTTAATAATATTACTATAGTGCAAAAAACACTCATTGAGCATGTTATAAGCAACTCCTGTACACGTACTCATTCATGTAATTATCTAATCAGCCAATCATTTGGCAACAGTACAATGTGTAATGGTCATGCAGATACAGGCCTGCAGCTTTGGATATTGTTCTATAAGAAGGAGGGTAAATGTGATCTCTGGGATTTTGACTATGGCTAGATGGACTAAGCTGATGATCTCCTGATATTTGTCACACATGACATTCTCTACAGTTTACCCAGAATGGTGTAATAAAGAGAAAATATCCAGTGATTGCCAGTTGTGTGATTGGTAAATAATGTTAAAAATAACAAATAATGTTCCTAATAAAGTGTTCAATTAATGGTTTTTTTTTTTTTTTTTTTTTACTATAATAATTAACAATTATGCACCATAACTGGGTTATCAAAGGCCAGCCATGTCACTGTCTATGGTGAGAGGCATGTAAAATAACCATTGCTGACTTTCATAAAGAGTAGGCTGCATTGCCGTCAGCGTGTTTCTGCCCTGTGATGGCCTGGCGAGCTGTCCAGGGTGTACTCTGCC
>JBCNYH010000010.1:7595879-7609771 GCA_039654325.1 Tandanus tandanus
CCCATGGACTCCCGGTCATGGATGGCTATGGCATCAATCCGGATTCGAACTTGCGATCTCCGGGTTGATAGTCGTGCGCCTTGTCGATGCTTATTATTACTTGTCGGTCCCCTTATTACTGGTAGAACTGATGTATACCCAACTATATTCCTCCATCCAGTTTGGTTTTACACATCCACATCTGTAGCACATGTAGGAATAAAGGGCTTGTAGTAACAAACTGTTTGCAAAACGTAGGGTACCTGTGGTGAATTAGTGTTACTAGCTATTTATAACCATCATGTATAACAGCAGCAGTTCCTTCCAGCAACATCAGTCCTTTCCCATTTTCAAATTGTGTGTGAGTGTTACAACTCTAGGCATGCTCCGAGACATGTTGCCTTTCTGATTGGCTGTTTCATCCTGGTAGTGACGTGAAGTCGTTGGATTGGCTGGGCTACATCACTGACCCATGTAGCATAACGCATTATTGGCCAGCGCTGAGCTGCACAAAGAACAAGCGCAGAAATCACCGAAAAATTTATTTTGTGTTCCTACACCAACTGATGACAGGAAAGCAGAGTTGGCAAAACATTAGCTGTAAAAGCCATTTTGGATGTCAGCATTCTTGTCCTCAGACACGTGTGTCTTCACAAGAGACGTCAACTCCACCCAACGTGTTGACGTCACTTCCGGGGAAAAAACGACTGCTAACCCCTGCAGTTCAGCACACCTCTAGTAATCCACGAGATAAAATTACCAGTTTTGTGCTGTTGTGCTGTTAAAATGAGTGTCTGTATCACTTAAATGTATTACTTACACACAAATTATGCTGTAAGGATGACCAATACTGTTACTCTTTAAGCAGACACTCTAATTTCAGTATGATAAATGAAGCAGGGACCGTTTTTACTGCACTTAAATGGACTTGCCTAAATGCATTATCTGATGGACAGCAACTAATCACTACTCCTTACATTTGCATTATACACATAATGATGTCACTTTTTTTTTGTTTTATTGCATTGTATATTACACATACAATGGGACACCAGTTCAGTTCAGCGCATACACCATACTCCCGTTCACACCTACTTCTATAATGTGCAATTTTCCTGTGTTGGCCCAATGACAGAGATTTAAATCTTGAAACTGGCAATGTAACATATGTTTACCTATCATCAAATTTTTGGGAAGTGGGAAGAAAGTGGTGTACCTGGAGAAAACCTACATCCACATATGTAAGGAGAACATACAGAAGACCATACAGACAGTAACCCAAGCTCAACACTGAAACAGGAACCTTGGAGCTGTGAGACTAATGATTGCTCATGCTACCTGAGCCACTCTTTTACTTCTTGAGTCTCAATTCTTTGTCTGTGCCATCAGGGAAGTAGAAAGTCCACTAATATGATATCCTGGTCATTCAGTACATTCAGGTCATCAGCTGACTTCATTTTATTTTCACATAATGTTATGACCTGACCAACTGAAGCAACAATAACATGGAGGTTACATGCTGTGATCAAAGCTAAAGGCGCTCTAACAACATCTTACAGTCTAAGACTTTTTTGACCAGACTGTGTGTGTGTGTGTGTGTGTGTTTTTGCCGATCAGCCATAATATTAAAAACATTATAACCACTGATAAGTGAAGTGAATAACATTTATTATTTTCTTACAGTGGCTCCTTCCAAAAAGTGGGATGTGTTATGCAGAAAGTGAACAGTCGGTTTACAGATATGATGTGTTGGAAGGGAGAGAAATGAGTAAGGATCTGAGTGACTTTGACAAGGGCCACACTGGGATGTCTAAATAACTGGATCTATTCATCTCCAAAACAGCAGGTCTTGTAGGGTGTTCCTGGTATGCAGTTGTAAGTACCTACCAAAGGTGTTCCATGTAAACACAACCAGAGAACCTGCAAAGGTGTCATGGGTGCCCAAGACACATTAATGTGTGAGTGGAGTGAAGGCTAGTATGTCTGGTCTGATCATACAGAAGAGCTACTGTAGCATAAACTGCTGAGACTGTTAATGCTTGCTATGATAGAAAGGTGTCAGTACACAGTGCATTACAGCTTGGTGTGTATGAGGCTGCCTAGCCGTAGACCAGTCAGGTAAGGTTATGGCTGATCAGTGTATATTTTTACTTACAGGTGAAAAGGACATAGATATTGATAATATTAATAAGGGAACATAGTACTCCTGACTTTTCAGACACCTGTGTACATCTGATCATGTACTGGAACTGAGGTTAAAGCAACATTCCATTGTTCTTTTTATGATTTACACTATAAGGAAAAAAATTAATTAATTCACTCACATGCCGAGCTTCTTCATTCCATTAGAGTCGTGGAGAGGCTAGAGCCTATCTCAGCCGACTGTGGGTGAAGGTGGGGTACACCCTGAACAGCTCGCCAGTCCATCACAGGGAAACACACACACACAACCATTTACACTCTCACTCGCACCTAGAGGCAATTTGGAACAGGCAGTTAGCCTAATGTGCATGTTTTTGGACTGTGGGAGGAAACCAGAGTACCCGGAGGAAACCCACGCAAGCACAGGGAGAACATGTAAACTCCACACAGAAACACCCGTGCCGAGCCATGGACTCGAACCCAGGACCTTCTTGCTGTAAGGTGGACATGCTGACCTCTACTAACCACTGTGCCGCTAAGGAAAAACAAGTCCTTGATAAAATTGAAGTATTGTAGAATTTTGTACTTCTTGTTTGAGCTCAGGAGATGCACAGCATCGCTTTCTAGCAACAAGGTGTTGAGTCAGCCTGTTCCCAGCACTGGATAATATTGTTTATGTTCAGCTCAGCAACGCTGCCATTAATTATTCATGGAGATGACCTGAAAACATCTGATTTGCTTCCTCTCCACTCCCACCTTTGTTCCAGTTTTACTTTTTCCTTCTGATCTGCTTTATCATGTTGTTGCCATGCAAGAACTGTTTCACTCTTTCTATTTTGCTGTCTTGCCCTCTGCTGAGTCAGCACTTTATTTATTTTCCACTACGTCTGTACACACTTTTATTTCCCTTCTCACTCGTTGCTTTATCGCTTGCTGCTGAGTGGCTAAGAGCCGGACATAAACTCGTACTTGATGATTATGGAATATTGATCAGTCTTACTGCAGTGCTTAAATTTTATGATAGCACCAGTTCTGACTGCATGCATGAGGGAATTGCTGTGGTTTTACATTTATTAATTACAATTTATTAGTGGTTACCATATGTGGATCAAATTGACAGTAAGAATGTTCGGTCTCTCTCCAATGTGCTGATCTGCAGTTGGATCACACAGCTTTCATATGAATGTAATAACCACGTGTCCCATTCTGTTAATCTGACTGAATAAAAGATTTATGTTTTTATCAGTCTTGGTGATCTCTCTCTCTCTCTCTCTCTCGGGAGATGTAATACAACAGGTTGTTTGCAACACTCTGTAGCATTCATTGTTACTGGATCGGAACACTGAAAACACACAGTTGTCTAGAATGTCTTTGTATGCTGTAGCTTCATTGTGATTCCCTTTACTGGAACCAAGGAGTCCAGACCTGTCCTGTTCCAGCATGGAAATGATTCTGCAAGAAAAGGTTGGAGTGGAATAACTTGAGTATCCTACACAGAGCCCAGATCTCAACCCCACTGAACACCTCTGGGATTAATTGGAGTGCTGACTGTGTGTCTGACCTCCTCGCCCAACATTAGTGCTCAACCTCACTAGTGCTCTTGGCCGAATTAACATAAATCCCCACAGCCAGCATTTTAAAATCTAGCGGAAAATCTTCCCGGAAGAGTGGACATTATTATAACAGCAAAGGTAGAACCAACTTTAGTTACGGTGTATGGCTATAATGGGCAAGTATGCATCTTTAATGTAGAAATGTGCATATAGTGTACTTGTAAGCCTTATTTTGACAGGTTATTACAGTTACATTCTCAAAAATAAGTGTAGGAATTCATTTCTGTACTACAATCTATATTTATGTACCCCCTTGAGCTTATAATAGTTATATTATAATAATATAATAGTTTATTAGATGGCATTTTAACATGGCAGCCTTTTAAAAATTCATTACAGACGATGACACTTTTTTATTCCAACTGGAGTGACATCTTCAAACGGCCTGCTTATTGTTCATCTTCGTCCGTGTCTGTGAGGGATCCGTTCTTGAGACATACAAGAGCTTTCTGACAAGCAGTGAGTATTTTGCGGGAGTTTGTAAACCCTTTCTTATTTATACAGGATATTGCCTGTATACATTTCTTTTCAAAAAATGTTGATTGCTTCTCTGAAAGCTGCTGAAGATCACAGTGTACAGTGCAGCCAGCTAACGGCTAAGTTGCTGGTCACATATGCCTCGGTCTTCATGTGTGATTTGTTGCCTGCACGTCAACCAATCATGCGCGTACTGTTGTTGCCATAGTAGCATGTCCACCTCACAGCAAAAAGGGCCTTGGTTTGAGTCCCGGGCTCAGGCATTTCTGTTTTCCCTGTGCCTACATGGGTTTCATCTGGGTACTATGGTTTCCTCCCACAGTCCAAAGACATGCCCATTAGGCTAACTCACTGTTTCAAAATGCCCCTAGGTGTGGATCGGAGTGTGAATTGCTGTGTGTGTGTTGACCCTGCAATGGACTGGCAAGCTTTTCAGGGTGTAGCCCGCCTTCGCCCGTTGTCGGCTCCAGTCTCCCCTAGTAGGATTAAGTGGTTTGGAAAATGAGTAAGTGAGGGTGTTGCCATATAATAATGTACTTTATTTTCTGGAAATCTATATATCTACTGCGTATAATTAATTCATTTTCTAAGCCGTTTAATCCTAATTAGGGTCGCGGGGAGGCTGTCGCCCATCTAGCCCTCTCTGGGTGAGTGCGGGGTACCCTGGACAGCTCCCCAGGCCATCGCAGGGCTGAAAGATACCCATAGGAAAAAAGAATGGTACCATCACAGCCACAGGGAGAGCTAGTTTAGTGATTATAATCTAAAGTATATCACTAGGGGCTGCTTCGGAAAAAATAGTTAGAGAAGGTGTGCAATCTATTAAAGCATTAAATACATGTTGTGCACTTATTATACAAAGAGTATGGTTGAAATAATTCAATATGAGCTCAGTATGATTGAGTTAGGTTGATCAGGAGCAGAGAGAGAGAGAGAGAGAGAGGGGTAGGGAGAGAGATGCAGCTGAATCGCTGGTGTTAGGGGTTTTGGTGCACTGTTGTATTCTTGTGGTGTAGGGGGGACAGCGCTCAGTATCCTCACATCAGCTCCATCCTCTCTCTCTCTCTCTCTCTCTCTCTCTCTCTCTCTCTCTCTCTCTCTCTCTCTCTCTCTCTTACACACACATACGGACCCTTTCACTCACACTCACACATGCGATCTGGCCCGACAGCATCAACATGCTGGGTGTTATTAAGCGCTACGCAGTGATAGTGTACTCCGTGCTGCTGTGCTTGGTGCCGATGGGACACGCGGCTAAAAAGACAGCGAGGTGTCCTTCATCCTGCAGCTGCTCCAAGGAGTCCATCATCTGCGTCGGCTCTTCATATGTCCCGCGGATCACACCGAGCGACGTCAGCTCACTGTGAGTGTTTCCATTTGTCACAAAAAAAAAGATGTGTGCGTTATAAAGCCATGCACAGATAACATGTGTGTGTGATGCATTATAAACAGCAGTTGTACAGCTCAGTGGATTTTTGGTGAATACTTGTAATAATCACAGGTAAGCCCTGGGCTGTACCTTCTCCATGCTCCACCTGGAAGAGAAGGATTAGGTTATTTAACGGCTTTAGCCATCATATATCTACTTCAGGTGTCCTTCATGAACAAAATGCTTCGCTTTTTTTCCAGGAGTATTGTGAATGGGACCTTCTCAGAGGTCAGGGAGGCCATGTTCGCACACATGCCATCTCTCCAGCTGCTGTAAGTCCAAACCTGAATGTTACACCAGCTCTTATCTAAAAATTTTTTTTAGCTGAAATGTATTAAAAAATGTAGGGTTTTATGTAGGAAATAATGTGCTGATCATTTGTAGTAATGAGGAATTCAGGACATACTGCACACTACTGATGATCAAGATGTTTTAAGGTAGATAGAAGCATGTTAAATGTGTGGGCGGGATAGTGGCGCAGTGGTTAGCCCGTCCGTCTCACAGAAAGAAGGTCTTGGGTTTGAGTCCCGGGTTCAGCGAGGATGTTTCTGCGTGAAGTTTGCACGTTCTCCCGGTGCTTGCGTGGGTTTCCTCTCGGTGTGCCGGTTTCCTCCCACAGCCATACACACAGACATACACATTAGACTAATTGCCCGTTCCAAATTGCCCCTAGGTGTGATTGTGAATGCTTGTGTGTATGTGTTGGAGCTTTGATGGACTGGCGAGCTGCTCAGGGTGTACCAAGTCTTCGCCCAGAGTTGGCTGAGATAGGCTCCAGCCTCCCTACAACCCTTGTAGGATAATGTGGTTCAGCAAATGAATAAATGAATGTTACATGTGTCATTTGAATGTTAGTAAATAGAGTAAATACTGTTTTCTAGCAAACTAATGTACAGTGAAAATAATGATGCTGTTTAGAGGCAGGTTAATAACTTGCACTCAACCTGTAGATGATGGGTCCAGTGGAAGATAAAGTACACGTTAATGTCCCATTCAAACTTGAAAAATGATATGGTCGGTCTGTGACTTCTGGAGGACAAGAGCATCACTGACTTTGACATGATGCCAGCTTTGACTTCCACTGTAAAAGATAAAAATAGACCTGAATGTGTATTAATATCAGATGTTGCATTTGTAAAGAAATATGTTTATATGTTTAGATACTGTGTATATTCTGGTTACTTTAAGTAATATTGTTTTATCAGTTCTCTATAGTGTCATGCATTTAAAACTGACTCACTGAGATTATGATGCTTTCTGAGTCACTTCAGTTATATATCATTAATGCAGTGCTTTATGATCTTTATGCTCGCTATTGGTTTCTACAGATTACTTAATTCAAATGCTCTTACCACAATTAAAGATGATGCATTCTCTGGCCTACCACACCTGGAATATTTGTAAGTAAAATCATTTTTGTGGTATTTAACATCTATACCACAATAGAAACATCTCCACTAAGGTTGCATTAAATATATTTCCTTTTTTTTTTCATTATGTAATTCTATCCTCTCCTTCCTCTTATAGTACAACATTTGATATACAATACTTGCCGCTGTTTTAAATAGGAACAATATAATTTTACTGCTAATGTGCTGATAGTGTAAGATATTACTGTACATTCTGTCACAATTTTGCTTGCACACATTTTCTCTTCCTCTTATATTTTCTGTTATCTTTACTTATACCATGTGTGTAAATCTGTAATCTTCTAGGTTTATTGAAAACAATAAGATTGAGACCACATTTAAATATTCCTTTAGAGGACTCAGAGACCTGACCCATCTGTAAGTTTGTAATATTATTTATCTACTTTTCCTATTTACATGATTATCATATTGATCCTGATGCTATGAGTCTGTCTGTACCTGCCACAGGTCTTTGGCGAACAACAACATCAAAGCCTTGCCAAGAGATCTCTTCAGTGATCTGGACTCGCTAATAGAGCTGTGAGCTTACATTTCAATTTATGTAGAAATTTATTCTGTGTACATTCATACAATAAATCTTCTTACCTCTATATATAGAATTTGGCTCTGGATGACTGAAATGGGGATGAAATTTTAATGAAATAATATATACATTATTGCTTCTAAAGGTCAAATTTCTACACAGCTTTTAAAGCTGGGTTCTGCAGATTTTAAGATGATGTGTGGGCAGCACGGTGGTGTAGTAGTAGTAGCAAGAAGGTCCTGGGTTTAGGTCCCGGACTCTGATGTTTTTCTCTGTGCTTGTGTGGTTTCCTCTGGGAACTCCGGTTTCCTCCCACAGTCCAAAACCTGCATATTAGGATAAATGGCTGTTCAAAATTGCCTGTAGGTGTAAGTGTGAATGATTGTGTGTGCTGGCCCTGCAATAGTAATAGCTGTTCAGGGTGTACCCCGCCTTCACCCAGTGTCAGCTGAGACAGCTCCAGCCTCCCTGAGACCCTAATATAATTAAACTGTTTGGCAAATGAGTGAGAGAGTAAGAGATGTGTAAGAGTATTAGTGAATTCTACATTTATTAATTTTTTTATTTCTCTCACATGGTGTTATATTTAAGTGCTTTATTATCTTTTTTTGTTGTTGATAAATTCTATTTCAAAAAAGTTTTAAATTCCAAACTTTTTCATTTGCACTCTCAGAATCACCTTTGGCTAATTGATTTCTTCAACAGAGACCTGAGAGGGAATGCGTTTGAGTGTGACTGCCGTGCTAAATGGCTGATGACGTGGCTGAAGAACACCAACGCCTCAGTGTCAGATATCCTGTGTGCTGGTCCAGAGGAGATGAAGGGCAAGAGGCTCAATGACATGACAAGCCTCCATGATGAGTGCATCTCCACAGGTGTGTGTGTGTGTGTGTGTGTGTGTGTGTGTGTGTGAGAGAGAGAGAGAGAGAGAGAGCACGAGAGTGAGTGAGTGGGTGAGTGAGTGAAAGAGAATTTGCAAACTTTGCTTAAACAACAGCTTTAATTTTTGAAGTTTAAATTATTTTATGTTTTTAATACATACACTGAAATCATCACAGTTGATTCCCCCATAGTCAGCTGAGATAGACACTGGCTTCGCTGCGACTGTAGTAGGATTACCAGTTTCTGTGTATCATTAAATTAATTAATTAACATTTGTCATTTGATGTTGGCCAAGGGCCTTTCTGTGTGGAGTTCATATATTTTTCCTGTGCTTGTGTGGGTTTCCTCCAGGTACTCCGGTTTCCTCTCACAGTCCAAAGACATGCACAGTTGGTCATTCTAAATTATACTAAATTGCCCATAGGTGTGAATGTGACTGTACATGGCTATTTGTATTTGTGTTAGCCCTGCCATAGTTTCCTGACTTGTTCGGGGTGTGCTATTAGCCAAAGTCAGCTGGGACTGGTTCCAGCTTGTCCCTGATCCCCTGACAGATAAGAGGTATAGATAATGGCTGGATGGATATTTATCTGATGCTTTCATTTAAAGTGACTTACACTGTAGACAGGATACAAGTGAGCAGGTATTGGGTTTACAGCCTTGCCTTAGGGCCCAGAAGTGTCATCTAGCAATACTGACATTTGATCTCATGACCTCTAATATCTAGAGCTTACCTACTGAGCCACATTTAGTCTAAAATATGCAAACTTACTAATATGCCAGCCAATAGAAACCCCATTCTGAACTATCTGCCCTACTCTGCTATTATTGTACAGATTTCATTCCACTTCAGTCTGTGGCCACAGAGTCTCTTTCCGTGGACACATTCTCACACAAGAATGATGTGTACGTGACCATCGCTGCTCCTAATATAGAGAGCTGCATGGTGCTTCAGTGGGATCACATTGAAATGAACTTCAGGACTTATGACAATATTACAGGTGGGATAAAAGAAGCAATACTTATTGAATAAATGAGAACTTTTTAAATAAGGTTTAATGTCATCGTCTGTTATCACTTGTGGGTTTTTTTCACTGTACTCATTGTACCTGAGCTAGTAGTGTGACCTTGGCATGGCACCAACTAACAAAGTAGCAAAAGAATCTCTAAAATAAAAATCACAAATTTGTTACTTTAATCATATTTAATGTACATCATAGTAAACCTTTCCTCTAAAGTGAAATGAAAGGCACGCCTTCCTTAACAGGCTCACCTGTTAAACTCACCTGTTGAACCTATATATATATTCATTATCAGGGTTTGTAAACCCTGCTAAAATGTGTTTGATAGTTTGCATTAGCCAGTTTGAAAAGACTGCAGTTTAACTCTTGTGAGTTGCGAATTTGTGAGAATAGGACGTGAATCTGTCAGTTCATATAAGGCAAGATAATGGCAAAAATAACAGTATACCAATATAAAACTTACAAGTCAAATAAATATTAGTGAATTAGTAAACAAAAATAAAACTAGCCATACCTACATTTAATATGAGCTTCTGTTTACATACACTAGACAATCATCAGCTCATTTACATGAACAAATGGAATAACCCACCGTTATTCATATGCAAATTAGTTCCGTATTTACCACTGGATACAAGTGAATCACATGCAACTTTTCTCAGTACATTGTCACCCCCTGTGTGTGGATTTATTACTTGAGCTTTTTTTCTTCACAAAGTAGCTTGTAATAACAATAGGGCATTTCAAAGTACAAAGACGTATACAGTACAAAGTATGCAAGCTTTTATTAAGTTTGTGTTTAATTTCCCTTTAAGAACTATACCACTGTTTACAGCTTTTCAGGTTAGTTTCAAAGATGTGACTTTATTTCTTTACTAATCCTCAGGTCAATCAATTGTGGGCTGCAAGTCAGTGATTATCCAGAACCTGGTATTTATGATTGTTGCCCAGCTGTTCGGTGGTTCTCACATCTATAAGTTTGATGAAGACCAAAGCAAATTCATCAAGTTTCAGGACATTGAAGTTTCCAAAATCTCCAAGCCCAATGACATAGAGACCTTCCAAATTGGTGATGAATGGTTCTTTATCATTGCTGATAGCTCTAAGGCTGGTCTTTCAACCCTCTATAAGTGGAATGACAAAGGCTTCTATTCCTATCAATCTCTGCATGAGTGGTTCCGTGATACTGATGCAGAGTTTGTGAACCTGGATGGCAAGGCTCATCTCATTCTGGCCAGTCGCTCCCAGGTTCCAGTCATCTACCAGTGGAGCAAGAGTGCGCAGAAGTTTGTGATACAGGGGGAAATCCCAAACATGGAGGATGTAGTGGCTGTCAAATCATTCTGGATTAAAGAGGAGTTGTATCTGGCAATGACACGATATATTGGTGACTCCAAAGTGTTACACTGGACTGCCAAGCATTTCTCTGAGGTTCAGGCCCTTCCTTCAAGAGGTTCCATGATCCTTCAGCCTTTTTCCTTTAAAGATTGGTATTATCTAGCTTTAGGTAGTGACTACACATTCTCACAGGTCTACATGTGGAATGCAGAGGACAAGGTTTTTGAGCGCTTTAAGGAGGTCTACATTCAGGCCCCACGCTCTTTTACCGTGGTCTCCACATACCGCAGGGACTTCATCTTTGCTTCCAGCTTCAAGGGGAGTACACAGATATTTGAGCACATTATTATTGATCTGAGCCTTTGAGGTCATATAGACAATGTGTATAAAAAAACAAAACAAAGTTGAACAGAAGAATTTTTGCATCTCACAATGTCTTCCATTTAAAAGTGAATATTTTCCAAGGAAGGCTTAAAAATGATGGCTGTGAGTTCGAAATAATCTGTAGTGGGGTGGGGGGGGGGGGGGTTATTAGGTATGTAATGTAAATTCATGTGCATGGTAATTCATGCATTTGTAGGAGGGGTGTTTTCCCAAGTTCCTTTGCAGTTCAGCTTTTAGTCATTTTTATTGATCTTTGGCAGAGATGTTTCACCACCCAAATGAAAAAAAGAGATTTATGTAGGGTGCATAGCTCTCAGCAGAGCTTCTCCTTTATAGTCAAGTCATTTGCACATCCATCACTAGTAATATCTTTAAGGACTTTCCATTTCAACAGCGATCATGCTACAGCACCTGCACGATACTGTTGTAAAGATGATTTCACTCCTGGCATGCTGAAAAATACAGATGACACGATCGGCATCTACCTGGTATAAACCCTGTATCTGTCATAGCTGATACTTCACTTGCATATTTTTGAATCATTTTTACAAACAGATTATTTTTGCTGAATATAGTATCTGATTATTTAAAAAAAAAAGTTTGCATACTATTATATGCTAAATGCTGAAAGGAATAGGAAAATGTACATAGTCAGCTAAAACTCAATTTAGGTTTGTTGCATCATGGAGTTAATCCAAATTTTTTTTTAGATATAACATATATAAGCCTCATGAGTTTACTTTGTAAATGAAAACAGAATAAAACAAAGAAATATCTGTGTCTTTTATGCAGTAAATCTGAACCCATTTTCTGTTTCATTTATCATTACGAATCCCAACATTTCAACATGGGCCAGTATTTCTTTCAATACACTCTCTGCATGTTGTCATAATTTGTCTTATGGCAAATTATCAGTGGAGGCATAGAAAAATGTTTCTAACTTGTTAAACACTTTTTGGTTATTAACTTTTTATATTTTTATTTAAATAAATACAGTTGTCATAGTGTAAGATAAATGCTATAGGAAAAGAAAGAGATGATCTATGACAATAGATTTTAACCTTGATAACTCATGTGGTAATCTGAGCCTATATCACACTTAAAACACCTTAGGTATCTATCTATCTATATATTTACAGCCATCTAGGGAACCCTGAAACAGCTTTTCTATTCAGTTAACCACATTTTGGGCCAGATCTTGGTCCTGGCTCACTCCATCCATTATAAATCTATAACATATAAACTCAACTGTATAAGCATTTTAGGTGAATGTTCAATGCATAAATCTCTCTCTCTCTCTCTCTCTCTCTCTCTCTCTCTCTCTCTTCTCTCTGTAGTTTCCTTCAATCATTTGTAGTGTAGGTTTTGAAAAAAAAAAAAAAATCCGTCCTCTTTCATCGCTCGTCTTTCAGTTTAGCACCCACTAAACTGTAGTGCGAACTTTATCCACTAGAGGGCAGTGTTAATGCTCGTCCCATTAATAATAAATTTCACAATAACAATTATGACGATGCAGTTATTTTAGAAGATCATGAATGTTAGAATATGATGAACCATTCTATTCTGTGATCTTGCAGTGATGAGTCTGATAAGTACCATAAGTACTTTTCTTCCTCTAGACTTGTGTTATGTTATAATCTCTATCACTATTGTACTTTCTGAACTGAGAGACTTGTTGTAATACCAGAGAAATCATTTAATTTAAACACAAAATGAAACCAGTTACAGGGAAAATCTTAAAAGCACAAATTTTAATCATCCATTGACTTTTGTATTATGTGTTGAGGATTCTCTTGTAAATTTCTTGTCATACTTTTTTCCTTTATTATTTTAATTGATTAATATTGATAATGTTAGGCATTTATGTAAAAAAAAACAAACTAAATATCAAACACTGTGGTTTAAAATTGGTGTTTCAAACTAAAATAATTCTCGCTGCCTACAAACGTGAATTTGTAGACAACAACAACAGCAACAACAGAAAAATAAAAATATTGCAAAGTGTAAGAGCATGCCTTTCATATCTGAATGTAAAACATAATACAATTTTTGGAACACACAAATTTTTTTTGGAAGTACATACTTTTATGTTTGAAAGTACGTAGTTCCCTAAACACAAATTTAGTACATATTATTTCCATGCCACTTATTTTTGTGCTAATTTCTTGGTCATGGATTTTGTGTTTGAATATTATATACATTTTTTGAATAAAACTAAAATATCAAATAAATGCTGATGAGTCCTTTGTATTTTCATGTATGGCTTTATTTTAGGATGACCTCTGACATACAGTATGTGAACATGCTTTTGACCCTAGGTTTTTTCCTTTTTCTTTCTTTCTTTTCTTTCTTTCTTTTTTTTTAAACACTGCAGTCTTCCACCCAAGAACATCATTGCTGTTGGTGAGATTTTATAGTTAACAGTAATACACTTTTAACAAGAAATGCACTCAGTGACACCTCCACCAAGGTAGTGCAATCTCATCTTTACATGAGTTATAGTGGCAGATGATGTAGAATTACGGTGCCCCCTTGTGGCCTGTTCTAGAATTATTTATTTATGCATTGATTTCTGCCACCTTGCCCTAGAGCAGGAGTCTCAAACTCAATTTACCTGGGGGCCGCTGGAGGCAGAGTCTGGGTGAGGCTGGGCCGCATCAGGTTTTCCACAAG
>JBCNYH010000010.1:7628833-7641820 GCA_039654325.1 Tandanus tandanus
TATATATATCAGACAGAGAAGTCGTTAGTAAAGTACTGTGAAAAGTGTGTTTGTCCAGTTGATAGTTTGCATTATATTTAGCTATGTTCAAGCTTGGATCTTATGGTACCTGGGTGGGGGAAAAAACAAAAGCTACTTGAATATGGCATGATTTTTGTGTTGAAGGAAATGGGGACAAAGTGCAGGATCTTGATTGTCTTTGCTGAGCTGCTCCATGTGGTGTAATACTTCAGACATGGAGCTTTCCATTCTTATGTTACATTTCTGTTTCTTTCTTTACAGCTTCTGAGAATGACAATCACGAAACAGAGACTCGGGGATGATGAAGTTGGGGTCAGACACTTCCCAGCCCATGAGCGTGAGGATCTAGTCAGGCAGTTGGAGGAAGCAGGATTGCAGGTAAAGAGTCACTGATGCCTAGAAAATTGAATTCAAGGCCTGCAGCATTGTGAATTTTGAACAGAATAAATAAAGAAGCCTTTCATCTAATAGGAGATTGTAACTTCAGTGTTTCCAATCCTGGATAACTTTAACACTTTCATCATCAGCATGTCATGTTAGATTAGAATGTAGCGCAATTATATGTAACCTGACATCACCTAATACATTACCTCAGTCCTCCTGCTTTCACATTTCTTGACTGCTGAGATGTTTAATAGCATTACTTATTAATAAGGAAAGGTAATCAAGGTGCACATCAGGGGACTTGATAGCGCTTGATGATTTAACTTTAACTTTAACAAGCCTAATGGAGTTGTATAATAAAATTGTACAACTTTAGTGGTGGCTGAGTGGTTAAGGCTGTGAATTACTGATCAGAGGATTGGGGTGTTTGAGCAAAGCCCTTCACCATCAACTGCTCAGCTATAAGAAATGAAAGTCACTCTGGATAAATCTGTCTGCCAAATGCGGTAAATGTAAAATTAGTTTTGATATCAGTGCAATATTATATCGCTGTTTCAGAGAGAAGAGTTGGAGAACAGCCTGAAGGCAGTGAGTGATGAATTGGAGGATGTGAAGGCAGAAAGGACTGTATACAAGGAAAAAGCTAATCGCCTCAACCTCGAGCTCAACCATGTACTGGGTGGTGGAGGCAAACGCATCGTGGATGTGGACGCTCTTTGCATGGAGAACAGGTTGGGCTGTCCTTTAAAGATGTAGCTACACCTAAATAAAATGATGCTTGAAAGTTTGTCAATCCTTTTATAATTTTCTATATTTCAACACAAATATGATCTAGAACCTCATCAGATTGTCATAGATGTACTAAAAGTAGAGGAAGAGAAGTTATTTGAAGAAATAAGAAAAAAAAAATACAATTATTTGAGTTTTTTTTGTTGAGGAACATGATCCAATATTACATATCTGCAAGACTCAAAAGTTTGTGAGTTTTTGTTTCAGTCCCCGTTATACAGCAATACCTGTAATTATTAATCCTCATTCATTTTCTAAGCCGTTTAATCCTGATTAGGGTTGCGGGGAGGCTGGCGCCCATCTCAGCCGACTCTGGCCGAGGGAGGGGTACACCCTGAACAGCTCGCCAGGCCATCGCAGGGCCCACACTCACACAACCATTCATACTCACTCCTAGGGGTGATTTGGAACAGCCAGTTTGACTACCGTGCATGTTTTTGGACTGTGAGAGGAAACCGGAGTACCCGAAGGAAACCCACGCAAGCACAGGGAGAACATGGAAACGCCCGAGCCTGGGAATCGAACCCAGGCCCTCTTGCTGTGAGGCAGACGTGCTAACCACTGCGCCACCATGCCGCTCTACCTGTCATTTAAAGTTTGTAATAATTGTTGATCAGTCATGCACGGAGGCTTGGGGAAATTTTAGTCTATTCCCAAACTACAGAACAGATTTCCTGACATAAACTGCTTGCACAGCATTGCTACTGGTTTAAGGTCAGGCTTTGACTCGGACTCTTGATTAACATGTATGAACATGTATGACTGATGATGTTTTAGGTCATATTTCAAGCCTCGCTCTTTTATAGGCCTTTAATAAGTGAGATTTGCTATAATGAAGGAGACACAATATTCATTTAAAAGAAATTTATTTCTTGTGTGTTACTCTGAAGCCTTTTATTAAGTAATCATACTGTCATGTTCAGTCTTTGTTTTTTAATTTGATGGGACATGACAGTAGAACAGCACTTTTAGGGCATGTTCATGTAAACAGTTTTTCTTTTTTCGGTGCAGTTTGTGTGGGCAGGTAAGAACACAGCACATGGGTGCTGATTAAATATTGGCATGTGTGAGGGGAAACTGGGCTAAAGGACAGAGTCCAATAATTAGAAGAAAAAAGAAACAAAGTCATGAAAATGGTTAATAGCATGTTTTAAAACTAATTATTGATCAAATAATTTTATGAAGGTTTGTTTGTGTTTTCTGTCACCGTATTCTGAGTAATAAATAATAGCGTACATTTATTTGCAGCCTCACCACCTCACAGGAGTTTTCTCTTTGCTTTGGGTTTGATTATGTGTAGGGTGAAGCTGAACCATAGCAAAAAAAAAAGCATCTGAAAATGAGAGTGCATGTGGAATAGGTGTGTAAATTTTAAATGACTCTAAATCCCACAACCAAATATTTATATGGCAGTCAAACAAATTTACATGTTTAAATACTTGATTTAATGTTCACTTCTTTATGCAGAACATTCAAGCTTTGTTATATTCTAAAGTTTGTGCAAAGATTGAGTCCCGGGCTTGGTGAGGCTGTTTCTTTGTGGAGTTTGCATGTTCTCCCCATGCTTGCATGGGTTTCCTCAGGTACACCAGTTTCCTCCCACAATCCAAAGACATTCATATTAAACTTATTGGCTCTTCCATATTGTCATTAGGTGCAAGTGTTGGTGTGAATGGTTGTGTATGTGTTGGAGATGTGATTGACTGGCGAGCTGTTCCAGATGTACCCCGCCTTCTCCTAGAATGGGCTGAGATAGGCTCCATCCTCCCTGTGACCCTAGAAAGATAAAGCGGTTCAGGAAATGAACGAATGCACGAATGAAAGAGAAGTATGCTTGGGTCTCCATCTTGTTCAAAGCTCTACTGATAACTAAGATTAAACCTCCCTGCAGAATCAACCATATTTTAAGCTGGATTTTTTCTTTCATTATCAAGAGCTCGTGAAATGTCAACCCCAAGAGTATCCTAAATCCTCACTCATCCACTGTTAAATTTTTAAATTATATTTTTATGTAATTTTTGTTTTTTTAAACATCTATTGACAGAGGCACGGTGACGCTGTGGTTACTACGTCTGTCTGACTCACAGCAAAAAGGCCTGGGTTTGATTCCTGGGTTTCTGTATGGAGTTTGCATGTTCTCCCTGTGCTTGCCTGGGTTTCCTTTGGGTACTTCGGTTTCCTCCTGCAGTCCAAAAATATGCACAGTAGGCTAACTGGCTGTTCCAAATTGCCCCTAGGTGTGAGCGTGAGTGTGAATGGTTATATGTATTTTGGCCCTGCGATGGCCTGGCGAGCTGTTCAGGGTGTACCCCTCCCTCGCCCAGAGTTGTCTGAGATGGGCACTAGCCTCCTTGCGACCCTAATTAGGATTAAGCGGCTTAGAAAATGGATCAATGAATGAACATCTATTACCCCCATCAACACCCGTCTGTCTATTTTCTGCTGACAAAGCTTGTTTTTTTTTCTCCATGTAATGGAATACATGTCAATTCATATTAATTTATTAATATTAAAAAGTAAAATAAACATGGGTTTTGTATTGTTTGAATGGAAATTTTACATTGTCATACATAAATTGTACAATAATTTAGCTAATAATTCTGGGACACATCATTCTATACTTGCACTAACAAATTTTTTTTCCCTTCAAATATTTATTTGTCTTGGTACTTAACATTGCAATGTCTCATTTCACTCCAGGTATCTGCATGAGAGGCTAAAACAAGTTCAAGAAGAAGTCAGTCTATTAAAAACAAACATAATGAAATACAAGGTATGAATTATAATTAAATATTTAATGGAGACATTTATCCTTTTAATGGAAGCAAAACATTTTCCTCCCAGAAGCCGCATCTGTACATGTTTGTTTTTGTTTGCAGAACGCCCTGGACCGGAGAAAGAACTCCAAAACAAGTGGCAAATCTAACACTAGTCCGCTCACGGGTGTGCTCTCTGCCAGACAGGGTAACTGGACAGTAGCTCAGAAGTAAATATTTTAATGCCTAGAATGGAATGGATGTGAAGAATTAGTAAATTATTCTGCGTGATGACTGGATGTCTTTAACTGGAAATTTTATATCAAATTGCTCTCTTCTGTCTCCTCTGTGTTCATTGTGTTCTCGTATTCCCTTTCTCACACCACACACTAACCACGTTTCACTGCAGTGCAAGATTTATTGTCAGAGGATAATGGATGTGGCCTTCCAGTCACGCCTCAGTCTCTCTCTGACCTGAAGTCCCTGGCTATGGCTCTGCTGGAAACAATTCATGAAAAGAACATGGTTATTCAGCACCAACGCCAGACTAACAGGTGTGTGCGTGTGTGTGTGTGTGTGTGTGTGGGTGTGTGTGTGTGTGTGTGTGTGTGTGTGTGCATGTATAGTTTGTTTTTACTCATGCACATACATTACTGTACAAAGGGCACAGAAATTTGGTTGTTGTTTTACAGAAATTCTGTAAAACAACAATACCTTCACAAATCATGATATAATTTTCTGCATTAAAATGTAATATAAGCAGTAGTAAACATATTCAGTATTTTGTGTGACAACCATTTGTGTTTTAAAATGTGTCATAGTCTTATAAGGAAAATGGTTGACAAGATCAGAGCACATTCAGAGAATCTGCCACACTTCTGGAGACTTTGACCATCACACTTTTTTTTTAATACTTAAAACCTGACAGCCTTAAATATTCATTCACTTATTTGCAAAACCACTTGAACCCATTAGGGTCAGTGGGAGGCTGAGCCTATCTTAGCCGACACTGGACAAAGGAGGGGTACACCTTGGTCATCTCGCCAGACCATCACAAACTCCTAGGGGGCAATTTGGAGCAGCCATTTAGTCTAATGTGCATGTCTTTGGACAGTGAGAGGAAACCAGAGTACTCGGAGGAAACCTCCACAAGCACAGGGAGAACATGGAGGTTTCCTCTGAGTGCAACACAGCAAGTAGCCTTGCACTGTCTTTGACCAGTTGTTACTGATTTTATCATTTTATATAATCTAACTGTATTATATGTATCTTATATTATTTTATGATATTATTGATTTATGTTTATTATATTACGGGCCCACAGTAATTGGCCTTCCTTGTTGCGGTTACCCCGCCTTATATAGATTTTGTTTTTATGTCAGTAAATTATTTGGAGAGGCTTATAAATAAATAAATAAATAAACCATTTCTTCTGTTTTGGTAGGAAAAGTAATGTTTATAAATTGTTGACAAAAAAAATTCTTATAGGCTCAGTAATGCAGGTGTCATAAAAAAACCATTCTTAGTTAAAAAAAAAAAATCAGTGACCTGTGACTTTTGCACAGTACGGTATTTTTGGACTGAGATCACATTTAGAGCAGTTCTAGCTTTGCTGTTGATGTTCCTTTAACAGAATTCTGGGGAACCGAGTTGCTGAGCTTGAGAAGAAATTGAAGACTCTGGAGGTCTCTGGGCTTTGGAGTTTACCAGGTCAGTGCTTCTAGCTATTTGCTAATTGTCACAAATCTACACAAAGGTGCATTTGTGTTACATGGCAGTTAAATACAGTTTTTCTGCCATTACATCTTATATTTTAGCTTCTATATCTGTTAACTAAAACAACCCCCACCCACACACACACACAAACACACAAACAAACACACACACTTATTAATGTATGTGCTTGTGGAGAACTGAGGCCAAAGTACTATGAATTAGTATTGCAAAGTTAAATAATATATAACAATATCAAATATTGTTACTTTCTATCTAAAAACCTAACGTGTGGGTGAAAAAAACAGTCCATCTACACTTACTGGCCACTTTATTAAGGACACCATACTAATACTTTTTAGGATTGGTCTCAGAAAAGCTGCAGTTCCTCCTGGCATGAATTCCATAAAGTGTTGGTAAAAGAGTATGATATTGTGGTCCCTGCTAATGTGACTGCCTCATAAAATTACTTCAAGTTTTTCAGCCGCACATTCATCTCTTTTGCTGTGTGTCTCCTCTTCTACCACATCCCAACCTTCTGTGTCATATCGTGATTTGTGACTGCAAAAGCTACTGAAGTACTCTGAACTTGTTACCATGTTAGTGGAACCAGTTTGGGATGTGTTATGCTGAAAGTAGCATGTGTTCATTCATTAATTCATTTTCTCTACTGCTTGTTCATTGTGGGTCGCAATTGAGCTGGTGGCAGTTCCACCTGACATTAGGAGAGACGTAGCCATTATATGATTAGTGAATTGTAGGGGTGTGTGGTGCCAGGATCAGGACTCCGATAGCTTGTGGCATTCAAATGATGCTGGATTGGTATTATGAGGCCACTAAACCATTCCTTACACCATTACACCACCTCCAGCAGCCTGTACTGTTGATACAAGGCAGGCTGGCTTCATGGATTCATGCAATCGACACCATATTCTGACCAAAGAGTTGCATGCTGCAGCATAAATAAAGATTCGCCAGATCAGGATATGTTTTCTTTTTTTAATTTTCAACCAGTCTTGACTTACAGGAGTGGAAACCAATGTATCTTGTGCTGTTGTAGCTCATCTGCTTCAAAGCTCACAATATTGCATGTTCTGTGAAGCTTTTCTGCTCCACCTGGTTGCACAGAGTGGTTATTAAAGTTACCAGGGCCTCCCTGTCAATGTGAACCAGTCTGGATAATTGCTTGAATTATCAGGTGCAATAAAGTGGCCGGTGAGTGTATATGCATTAGTTTATATTCATCCCAGCTGTAGCAGTGCCTGCATGTCAACGCCTTGCTGTTAAAAAAAAATCAGCAAAGTTATATGTTAAATGTATGATGTTAATGATGCTTTGCTTTCCTTTGCTTTCTTGTTAAGGTCTGACGTACAACATATCAGTGGGATTAGGGAGTATGTTTTTGCTTTTGCTTCCTCACTGTGTGTCAGCAGGATATTGGGCATGTTGCCCACTAGCCTGCCCCATTTCTTTGTCCTTACCACCTTCCATAAACATTTCATCTTAATGTGATGTTAAGATGAGCCCATAAGTATTAAGGATGTAACGTTTAATGCTTTTCTGTTCAAACTCACCATATCCAATTTATCCAAGTCGTGATAATCAGCATTATAATTAGCTAGATATATTTGATAAATCATTTGTGTTTAGAAGTGATCTGTACTGGAATTTTTAAACATAATATAGCACTTGACTTTTCTATAACATGATTAGTTGTACCAATAATTCAAATATCTGCAAGTCAAAGATTCTCACTTGGTTTTAGGCATCTGCTCTCACTTGTGTAAAAGTAGGTGCCATGGGCAATGCCGCCACTGTGTTAAATGGGGTTTGAGTGGGCAGATTTGTTCTGCGCAGGTAATGATGCCATTATAGAGCTGATTTAAGAATAGCTCAGCGTGTTCATCTGCCCGGTGACAAAGAAAGCTTCTGGGGGGGGAAATGGACTCAACTTTATTTTTGATTCACTGACAGTCCTAAAGTATGTAGAGATGTGTTCAGTGGTACGCCAGGAATAGATGTTCTTTTAGCTGTTTTCACGCTGCATTTTTCAGTGTGACGTTTAACAAAGTAGTGAAAGTACAGACAAGAGAAGAAAGAACAAGCCTGAAATGCATGACTATGGATTTATTATATCAAAACCTTTCGATCACCACTGTGGTGCTATAACAACTCTTTGGTTTTTTTACAGAATAAAACTCATATTTAGATGTGATTGACTTGTTGGTCGAGCAGGTATTTGTGTTGATTGTAGTGTATATTGCCCATAGATATGAAAGAGTGTGAATGTGTTTGCGTATGTTGCTCTGTAATGGACTGGGGTCCCACCCAGGGTTCTGAGCATAGCCTTTAGAGCTACTGTCTTAGCCTTTAGAGCTACTGCCTTTAGAGCTACTATCTGACCAGGATAAAGTTGTGTTTGACAATGAATGTGTGAATTGTAGATACAGTGTTTTCTTAGGAAGGCTGTGGAACCAATTTACTGTGACACTAGACCTCTTTGAATTGTTAAGTTTATTAAACCATGACAACATTTTAAATGTACTAGGTGGCCTTGAACTTAAATCTTTAACCACCAAAAGCACAGTCATGGTGCAGAACAGGCCTCCTATTCTCCATCCACAAGAGGGCAGTGTGGCACTTTTGCTGATTTCCAGTCTAAATCTGCTGCACTAAAGCCCGGTGAAGCTCGCCTGTCGTAAGGCTGTCTTTCGACCACCATAAAGCTGACAAGCATCCATTACAAAAAATGATTGCCCACATTACGAACACATTTGGGGAATGTGTTGTTATTAGTGGAATTTGTAGACGAGACAGAGGGCTTGCGGCTTGCCCTACGAAGGCAAATGCAGTGGGGAGGGAAGTGAGTGGCCTTGTGAAAAGTCAGCCTGTACGAGTTAATGCCAGGGAGAAAATAAAGGAGTAATGTGACCATGAAGGGGAAATGTCAGCATTTCATTACGTATTAAGAGCACAACCTGCTCAGAGTTCAGAAATATGCCAATTCATCTGCATAGAAATGTAACACATTGAACAGTCTGATCCCTTTTTCTAGTCTGTTCATCTCCTGTTATTGTCTTCTTAGGTGACAGCATGTCAAAATAATGAGCTGAGATAGTTGTCTTTACTTGCCTGCCTTTGAATGCATACACAAAAAAACAGGCAGGCGCACATTTGCATAGGACAATGCAGGCACGTTTAGTGAGAACAAGTTACATTAAATGTGGAGAAGTGTATTTTTTTATAGCTAGTTTTGTGTGAATGTGCTAACATATATGTATTGTGTGCATATGAGAGAGAGGGGGTTTTATCCATTTTGTGTGTGTGAGAGAGAGGGAATGACTGGCACAGGGGAGAGACAGAGAGCAAACGGATGGATGGGCAGCTGCCAGGTGGGAATAGCCACTCATCCATCCATTCCGCTTTGCACAGCAGGCTGTGCCAAGTGTCCATCCTGCTTTGCATACCAAATTAGCCCAAGTTTTTAATTGGTTCTGAGGTGCCTTTCTACATCACATCAATGACCTTTTCAAACCAAGAGAGCTGAACATGGTGCTTTTAATGCATCACTCATTCACTGCTACAAAAATAATAACCATATTTATCATGTATAGAGAGAGAGAGAGAGAGAGAGAGAGAGAGAGAGAGAGAGAGAGAGATGAACCGGGATACATGACACAAGCTTATGTTTTACTGTATAAAATGTTTTACCTGTAGATGTTAAATATAATAACTTGCCCATAAAATGAAAAATTTACACTACTGAAGCCAGATAGTAGAACAATGTTGCTGTACCTCCATCACAGTCGTCGTCTTATATCTTGTATTTCTTTTATATATCCTTATTGATGTTCCCAGGAACCTGGTATCAAGACAGATCAAACACGTAAGCACCAACAACTGCTATTTTTGATGGCGCAGACCTATAGTGGAAATTCGCCTGTGAGCAGCATATGGCTTTAGACTGTGATGCATACAGCTAGCACTAATGAAGACAGATGACGGAGTGTCTGAGGACACTTTGTGTGTGTATGTGTGAGTGAATGTTGATAGATAGATAGAGAGGTCAGGGTTCGATATATTTAGGATGAGGTTAGGGTTATTGTGTAGGGTTATTGTGTAGAGAAGGCTGAGGTAAGGGTTTGGTATAATAAGGATGATTTTAGGGTCACTGAGGTTGAGTTTGGGTTTTGGTCCTCCAGAAATAGTCTGACGCCCCTATCTTGAATAGTCTCATTTCATTTTTTGTGCATCCCATCTTGTCATCACAGAATCCTCCTCAGTCATTCTGAGCCATTTTATGCTGCCAATGTAGTTGTCTTAAAGAAATTGAATGGTAATATCAGGTTCCCTCTTGGTTTTGGTGTTCAGCAGGAAGTAAAGATGCCATTATTTTGAATGAGAGTCAGCGTGCCACACCTCCCTCCTCTCTTGGCCTTCCCTTACAGCCTGTGCCCAGTGAACGGCTGACTGATTCACAGCCCCCTGCAGGTGAGAGGATGTAATTGTGTGTAACTGAAACCACTGTTCTCTAATTGTGCCCTCAATTCAACACTAAAGAGCCATAATTAGCTTGATCGCTCTCTGTAGCTCGTCCTGCATGTGTCCCCATGAACGCACCTCTGCTTCACGCACACTCTTATCGCTGTGGTGGCTAAATGGCCGATCCTTCTCAAATGCCATGGCATTTTGCAAATGCTAGCAAATTCTCGCCCGCTGACATTCACCAACTTTTGGGACGTCTTTGCAGAAGGGATGGTCCATAAATATGGATGCCAGCCATACTGTGAGCTGTTTCTCTTCTCACTCGTACTCGAGAAAGCTGTGAAAGTGGTTAACCTTTTGCTTTCATGCATCCAAACATGGCTCAGTAATCCAGGAGAATGGGTGTCAATTGCTTCTCCACATGGCTGACTTCACATATTAGAATGCTGTTTATAATATGCTGGTGTGAAAACATTCCTGTAAATAAACCTTTTGAAAGACTACTTAGGCATATCATAATAAGCTTTTGAAATTTAGCAGGCAATACATCGGATTTCAACAATGGACTATTTTATATCAAGGCTATTATTTGATACAGATTTTATAAGATGAGCTGCATTGTTGTTGTTGTTGTTGTTGAGATCCTGCCACCATCTCATCACCACATTGCACACGTTAGCCAACAGGCCACTACATCATTAGCAGCGGTGCTAAAACAATGACCATTAATCTTCTTTGTCCCCCTGACTGATTCAGATGACAAGACAGGAAGTGGAAGGTTATTGCCTTGGGAACTGGACACAGCTGGTGATGACAGCTTCCTGAACGTGTGGCCTCACTCCCGCCCCAGTCCAGATGGAGGTGGAGACGAGTCGGAGACACCTGTCACCTCTGAGCGTGGGGAGAAGACGCAGTCTTGCAGGCAGAAAAAGCAGCGGCTATGTGATGAAGAAGTGGGGCCAGCTGCAGAGATGCAGCCAATCATGAAACAGCATCCTGTTGTTGAAGAGGGGGAAGTTGAAGAATTGGATGGCAGCTCGAATGTAGAGGAAGGTGAAGATGCTGCAATGGCGCTGGCATCCCCACTGTCTGATAGCTCGGATTATTCTCCGCATCTCAGTTCAATGCACATTTGTGAGCAACGCGAGCACGAGGACTATATCCGTAATGATTTTGGACAGATGTTAAGCACATCTACTGATTCTGAAGATGTGTTGGAAGAGAAGTTCTTGAGTCTTGCATCTGTTTCTAAAGAGCCTGTTCCGGCTTCACCTCTCACACCAGGGTGGGATCTGGACTGTCATTCAGGAGAGACTGATAGCTGTCACAGTGAAAGTGTGGCTTAAATACTAACCAGATTTCTGTTCCCTAGTAACAAGAACTTAACAGAATTCTCTAAAGCAAAATATTTAAGTTCTTCATTGTTCCCTCATGTATCAGGGTTTCCCTCAAAAGTCATCTTTTAAATTTTTAGTTTATGACCTCCATCAGGCATTGTAGATTAGAACAAATGTAAAAACAACCAGGGCCCCTACTTTACACTTATATCTCAAGATGTGGAATTATTCCTGCAGTATAGAACCAGTGGATATATTAATGATTTTAGTATTTTTGCTTTATTTCTACATGTCTTTGTCTCTTAGTAAATAAATTTACAATCTTTGAGTATAAGTTATCATTAGACAAAAAAAATCACAAGCAGCAGTAATTCAACAAAGGATAGGTTTATGCCACTCTCACTATAATCTGTAATTTAAGGCATGTATGCATATCTCAGACTATATAATGTACTGTACCATACTGTACTTACCACACTAGAATCAAGAATAATGTGTCACTGAACTGCTCAGTATGTTGCATGTGTTTACACTATACATCAACTTAGTGTTGTTGTTGGGGTCATGTTTGCGCGATCTTGAAATCAGGTTAAGAAACTCTTACAGCACCAATTGTCTAAACAGAGTTTATGTTGGTTTGTTTTTTTGCTGTTGCTACTTTATATGTGGTCTTTTGTTGTCCTGATTGGTGATACGATTGTTTGTATTTTCTCCTTCCTCTAACTTCCTGTTGTTTCTGTAGTTTAACTCCCCTATTCTTTTATTCAGAGAAAAAGTCAGGCAGGTATTCACACAAAAAAAACTGCATACAGATCTCACAGAAAATATATTTGAATCACAAAGGATTCACCAATGATGTCGAAATTGTTTCAATTCATGATAGTATTGTCGTTAACTAACTATTAACTAATTATTTACTAATTTAAATGTTTACAAATGTATGTAAATTGTGGCTGCACTCTGCTTTTGTGCTGCATGTGCCTTATAATTCAAAATGAACTGTGCTTTCTCTGTGACAGATGAGATAAATGTTAAGGGATGATATGCAGAGATATTTTTCTTTTCCAGTCTCTTTGCATTATGTTTGTGTCAGATATCTTGCCAATGACATACAGAATATACTGTGATATGGTATACCTGACTAATTAAATGTGAATATATATTTTCTAAAAATGTCAAAAGCATTTTAAATTATGCTCTGTTTTTGAAGCAGTGTGTTATACACATACATATACACACATAAAAAAAAAAAATTCTTTTATATATATATGTGTGTGTGTGTGTGTGTGTGTGTGTGTGTGTATTTATATGTACTGTGCCACTATGTGTATTTATATGTTTTAGCCACCCTATTTTTTTAGTATAAACTTTGCTGTAGATTTTTATTTTATAATTTGTATATTAGCAAGTTAGTACAAAAAACACTTTATTCAATTCAATTCAGTTTTATTTGTATAGCGCTTTTTACAATTGACATTGTCACAAAGCAGCTTTACATAGTA
>JBCNYH010000010.1:7641920-7656969 GCA_039654325.1 Tandanus tandanus
TATACGTCTCAAACTGTTCAAGCTAAAATGTACGTGTTTTTATTTATTTATTTATTTATTTTTTAAGATGTATGTCACGTAACCTCTACTCACTCTTTCAAGGTCGGTGCCATATTTGCGGTGAAGCTCATCTAAGGTCAACCTGTGATCATCCTTTCAAAAAATAAGAAGAAATAACAAACATGGTTTTAAAAAAAGAGCATTTATCATTAGCTTCCTGACTATTAAACCGTGAGGCAGAATTTCTCACCAGATCGACTTCTTTTTTCAGCTCCTCCATGTCCTTGTCCCCCTTCTTTCCCCCTTTCTTCTTTTTCTTCCCATCTTCAGAGGTTGCTGCTAATTTGTACTTATCACCACTCTTTTGTATAAAAAAAAATGTGGGAGAAAACAATTTACACAAAAATCAGATAACATACTGAATACAGCACTACCAATGCACCTAACCTATTAGGAATATCAAAATTCATCTATATTAGGCAAAACAATATCAACGCATAAAAGCAGTAGAAATATTTTGAATACTTACACCAAACCCCATTTTTAAAAATGTTCAGCAGGACTTTTCCTATTCCAGTCCTGTGGAGATGTATAAAAGGTCCTGCTGTTCCAAAACGGGCTCACAAACCTTTATATCCCACTTGCTCACCTGCCTGTAGGGGAGGAGATTTGAGTAAACTTGGACAGGATTGGCAGGTGTGTGTGTGTGTGTGTGTGTGTGTGGGTGTGTGGGTGTTGTAATTCATGATCTATGATCTATTTAACCTTCACTTCCACGTTTGAACGTTCAATGACAACCACTAGCAAAGGACACCCAAAGATTTCATGGAGCGCTACTGCCAAAGAATCTGTAATTCATTCATGCAACTACATATAACTATATACTGACGGTACTATGTCGCTTGTAATTAATTGGTTTGAAGGAATATTTAAACAAAAACCCCTCTTAAGACCCTCCCAGTAAACTATCAACATAATCTTTCTCAACTATAATTAAAGTTGAGCATCTAAAACCTTTAAGAGCAAATAATGAAACCTTACCTTGGCTCATAGATAGTGTGTAAACCCAATAGATCGTGTTTTGTAAATGGCTGGCCATTTGTTGTCAGAAGGAGTAGGATAGCTTAAGATAAGAGCAGTAAACCTGAAGTCTTTCCCACAATCCCACAATGCGCACATTCACTTCAGCACAGCATAAATGTGGTTTCCAAAGCTTTAATTTGCATGTGAATTTGCCTGAAACTTCCTTCACACCAAATAGTATGTGATGTAAGATACCCGAATACAGTATACAGTATTGCTCAGTCTTAGTTAATAGTTAAAATACTGATACAGTATTGCTCAGTCTTAGTTAATTACCTGGAACTTTAAAAACTAAGCGCGTATGATGTATGTACATATGAAATGGATTAAAATAATGACAGCTCAGTTGGATGAAATGCAGACTGCAGGGGTATATCAACTTTTTTTTGACATAAAGCTTTTATGTTTAATTCTGACATTAAAAATATTATAAACATTTTACCATGTTAAAGATTAAAATACTCACTGTTCCACATAGTTATATTTTAATAAACGCTATTCCGCCCTCTCATAAAACTCCAACATTCATTAACTTGAAACTGCCTGAGAGAGGCTGAGGGCCATTATTGCGGAAGAACCAGTTTTATGCAGCAAGTAAGAGAGACAAGACAGATATACACTCAGGAGCACACAAACTTCACTGCAGACAGGTTATCAGTAAAGCAGGACTACCAGGAACTGGTCCAAGAATGTATCATTGTATCCTCAAGAAGTGCACTGATTTCCAGAATGTTTTAAAATGAATTTATATATTTTAAAAAATTTAGTAACGTCATTTATGAACAATAACTCAATAAAGAAAACTGTGCGGCCTAGCCATGAAATTTGTAACATATAACATAATCATTCATTCATTTTCTAAACCGCTTACTCCCAATTAGGGTTCCGGGGAGGCTGCTTCCCATCTTAGCCGACTCTGGGCGAGGGCAGGGTACAACCTGGACAGCTCGCCAGGCCATCGCAGGGCCAAAACTCATACGACTATTCACTAACCCACTCTCACACCTAGGGGCGATTTGGAACAGCCAATTAGCTTACTGGGCATGTTTTTGGACTGTGGGAGGAAACCGGAGTACCCGGAGGAAACCCAAGCAAGCACAGGGAGAACATGCAAACTGCACACAGAACTCCACTGGGAATCGAACCCAGGCCTTATTGCTGTGAGGCTGACGTGCTAACCACTGCGCCATCGTGCCACCACAACTAAAACATTCATTCATTCAATTTCTGACTCTCGGCGAGGGCGGGGTACACCCTGGACAGCTCGCCGGGCCATTGCAGGGCAGAAATGGTTCTTTTACATGCCTCTCACCACAGACAGTGAGAGACAAGGCCGGCCTTTGATAACCCAGTTAGCTGCTCTGGGGGGACAGCAGTGACATCTCAGTGATAGTGGGGCTTGAACCCCCGACCTTCGGATCAGTAAGACATCTAAAACAATTAAAAGGATATTTAATTTGTTTTCATATTACAAAGGGTACAAATACTAATCCTGTCATAATCCTGACATTTATCTTCATAAAAGTCTATGCAAATTGGGTGATATGCATTGTTTCACATATGCAACGGTGGGACCATGTTATAACTGCCATGAAGAAACAAACTCAAAGGCAGCAAGATGACAGTCATTTTTATAGCATCTCAGTATCTCAGTGTTTTGAATCTCAGGGACTATCATCCTTACGTTTTTGATGAATCTTAGAATGATTTCACTAAATGTAATCTCATTCACTCACTCATTTGCCAACCTCATCTCGGCCAACACTGGGTGAAGGCGGGACCTTCTTGCTGTGAGGCGGATGTGCTAACCACTACACCACCATGCCGAACAGAAATTCAATCTGAAATCTGATATACATGCCCTGACATTATTCTCCTGTCACATGTGGGAACCACTAATGATGCAGAATAAATAATGGGACATGGGAAAGGGAAGTCTGGGTATGTAATTCAGTGGGTTGAAGAAAAGGTCTTTGAAAAGGCCTTTGTTGTGTATCTCAGAACTGGAAAAATGGCACTTAGTGAAGTCTTCCTGGTATAACAGTTGATATTTAATCTGTTGCTTTTCTTGCTGAAAATGAAAACTGATTTCTGTCTCAACATCAACTGCAGGAACCCTTCATAGGATGCTGGAGAGATCAATCTGTCGCCAAGTACTTGTGTGTGTGTGTATATATATATATATATATACATATACAGTACTGTGCAAAAGTTTTAGGCACCCTATTTTTTTTAGTATAAACTTTGCTACAGATGTTTATTTTATAATTTGTATATTAGCAAGTTAGTACAAAAAACACTTTAGATTTCCAAACATTAGTTTTCCAGCACAAAATTAAAAAAATAATGTTGAAAAAACCTGAACAAAATTACTTTTTGTTTAAAAATAGAATAGCATCAGGTAGAGTTTGTGCAATTCTATTTTTAATTAAAAAGTAATCACACCTAATATTGAATTCATTTCATTTATTACTGTTTACTGTGCTTTATAGAATTTTTATGTACAGATCTTTAATTTAATGTCATTATTTCAGCAAGACCAAGGAGCTCATCGTGGACTACAGGAGACTGCAGGGTGGAGATCTCACCCCTATCCTCATCGAGGGGACAGAGCTGGAGAGAGTCATTTGCTTCAGCGTCCTGGGGATCAACATCACTGAGGATCTGAGCTGGTCACATCACATGGGTGTGATCACAATAGCAGCGAGACAACGGCTCTTCTTTCTTCGGTGGCCGAGGAGGTTTGACGGGGACTCCAGAATACTCATGAACTTCTACCGATGCACCATCGAAGGTACTCTGTCTGGCTGCATCACGACCTGGTACGGCAGTTTTAATGCTCTGGACCGCAAAGCTCTACAGATGGTGGTCAGATCAGCACAATGCATCACCAGGTCTGAACTGCCAGTCATCCAGGACCTCTACACAGTGCTGTAGGAGGAAGGCCCAGCGGATCCTCTCTGACCCCAGCCACCCCAGCAACACACTCTTCATGCTCCTGCTGTCGGGCAGACAGTACAGGAGCATCCGGACTCGCACCAGAAGATTCCGGGGCAGTTTCTACCCGCAAGCCTTCAGGCTACTGAACTTCTGAAATACCGGACAATCTGCACACTTTTTGCACACTCATTGTACACACTGTGCATGCACACAGCACTACCTCTGCACTACAACCACTTCAGTATTTTTCTATTAGTATTCTGGTTATTTTTTTATCCTACTGTACATACAAACACTTCAGTATTTTATATTAGTATTCTGTATTTATCCTACTATGTGTATATATATATATATATATATCAATGTTAATTTTATGTGCAATATTTGTTTCTGAAGTGCAATATTGAGGGGGCTCTGAGTCCAAGAATTTCATTGCCGGTAGTGATGTTTCATTGTTACCTGTATATGACAAATAAACCTGAAACTTGAAACTTATTTATATGTAAATATAAGCCATCTTCGTTCTACACCATTCCTTTGTGTACAGTATCTACCGGGTGTCTTACAGAACCAGCCGCAGTTCTCCTGGAAATGTTGACTGTTACACTTGATTCTTTATTTTCATGTAAATCTCAGCAGCCTTCATTATATTTATGTCTGAAAAGTGGTCTCTTATATGTAATACGTTGCTTTCTTTATTGACATACTGTACTAACATTTTTTTTTATGTAACATTTCATTTTGTGCTGGAAAACTAATGTTTGGAAATCTAAAGTGTTTTTTGTACTAACTTGCTAATATACAAATTATAAAATAAAAATCTATAGCAAAGTTTATACTAAAAAAAAAAAATAGGGTGCCTAAAATTTTTGCACAGTAGTGTGTGTGTGTATGTATGTGTACAATATATATATATATGAAACAATAATTCTGTATATAAATTATATGTTTTGTAAAGCAACATTCTAAAGCTATGATCATGCATCTTTTCCACCAGAACATAGTCTGTACCCCAGATGTGGTACACAATCTACACTGACATTGGTTCCTTAGAATTTTCTACAACCCCTGTGCATGTAACTACTGTACTGTGAGGGCCACAACATGGGTAATCAAGGGGAGTTCTGTTCAATTCTATACCCTTGTGTGTGTGTGCGCGTGTGCACTAAGTCAACATCCTGTAAAAACCTGATCTCGCTTGCAAAGAGGTAGCTCCTGCTCTTATACAAACTCTTGCTTATTTTCAGGAGTCAGTTACTACTTCTCAGTTCAATTCAGGTAACACACATACACATATTTCGTCTCAGCATGGACTCAGCTGGCAGTCGGCTTTTCTGAGCAAATGCATGATCTAAGCCAAAAACTTGATTGTGTATTTTGCAGAAGGCATGGCTTTTCTATTTCTGATCTCACTGCTATATTCACACACACACACACACACAGACACACTCTCTCTCCTTCTCAATCATATGCCCAACAATTCTGGAGAAGCCAGGCGGAGGGTGAGGCGGGATGCCAGCTGATGAATCTGATGCGTTATGTTGGCGAACTGTGTGGAATGGCAGACTGGATTATGCTCTATTGAAGCCTGTGCACTGAGCAACTGCAGTGCCAGTCTAGCCCACAAGTGATTATGGGAAATTAGCCACATAGAACACTGAGGGACCACTAGCCTTTTCTTAGAGGGTTTTGTGTAAATGTATGTATTTGGAAATTGAAAAATGTGCAACACATCAGACACAGGAGCAGGATCTTTAGCACTACAGAATATATACAGTACATATTAAAAATTTATTTTAATAAGCTAATTAAAAGGAAATGTATGCTACAATTTTGGCTTAAACACTAAACATGACAAAATGATGAAATAATGACTTTTTTTTCTAATGACACTTAAAACATGCTAAAAAATAGTCCCTTGAAATAAGTGCTATGGTTATGTATAATAATACAGGGCAATAGCTACAGGTATGGACTTGAGGATAGAGATCTCAACTTTGGGAGTGACATACGTGAATGTATTGGAAGCACCGAGGGAGCTGCTTTGACTCATTCTTTCATTTCTCACACCAAGCATCTGAGTCACTGTTTATGACAGAGGAGAAGCCCACCCAATTTATTATTCCTTTCTTTGTCACTGCTTACCTTGTCTCAGCTCCAGCAGGCTCAGAGGGAAATTGAGATGTTGCTATGATGCCAATTGAAGTCAACAATCCACTTCACACCATCCATCCATTACATCAGCCCAGCATCCCCATCATACACCCCCACTGTCTGAGTGTCAGATCGTCAGTCTCCTGCCACCGCTACTCCACAGGAAGGAAGTTATTCCCAACTCACTCTTGGGTTGGTTTAGAAAAAGAAGTGCACATTCGTTTGGGAGAATGCAAACAGACACTGTTCAATTATTCACTGAGGAATAAGGACATGCTGTCAGATCTGAGTGCAGGTATGAGTGTTAGACAGGATGTGAGTATACTTTTAGTTAGGGGTGTTCCTGCCTGTTAAGGATCATGGGAAGTAAGAGGGAGATGTAAAAATGGAAGAACTAGCAGGGTGTTGCACCTTAATGGAGAATAATGTACAGCTGTACATAAACATAGGTCTTCCTTTCATTATGCATTAAAAAGAAATGTACTTTTTGCAAAATTAATAGTTCACATACTGTATCTATAATTGTTTAATTGTTATATTGATCATGCTCATCCTTTGATCCAATGCAGCTGTACAGCTCTGTCTAACACACTATTTAGGACTCGATGAACCAAAAGCATCCCTGACTGACAGGTACTGGTGCTCTTCCCTCCATGTGAGATGATTACGTTTGAGGGGGTGCCACTAGAGCTAAGAGAAAAATGAGGCCACTCAATCTGTGTCAGGTGTCTCATGAGATATGCGAGTGTATGTAGGTGTGCATGGTGTGTACGGTTAAGAGACGTTATGGCCAAATGTGAGCTCACACTAATTAGATTTGAAATGTACATGTCCATTTTATTCCAGAGTTGTATTATTTTTTCACTGAGATCTTGTGCTGAAGATGTGATAGTCGAACCACTGTGTAAAGTCTTCTCCAGCACATCCCAAACACTTTCAGTAAGGTTAAAGTCAGGACTCTATGGTGCCAGTTCATGTGTGAAAAGAATTCCTTATGCTCCCTGAACCACTTCTTACACTATTTGAGCCCCAATTTTATATCTGTGCCATCAGGGAAGAAAAAGACCATGACTTCATTTTATAATCACATAGTGTTGCTGAGCCTCAACCTGACCAACTGAAGTAACCCCATATCAAAACTCTGCCTCCAGATGCTTGTACGTTGACCACTGTGCATGCTGGGTATATTGATTCGTGTGCTTCTTACCTTGATATGGTCACCTTGATTTATCGGATCACATGACCTTTTTCCATTGCTCCAGATTCTGATCTTTATGCTCCTTAACAACCTGAAGACTTTTATTCTGATTATTATCACTAACGTGTGGTATTCTTATTGCCATACAGCTCTTTAATCCCAATCTTTTGGGTTCTCATCGCACTGTGTGTGTAAACTCTCTTAATTTTACTATAAAACATAACTGCAAGTTCTACATTCCATTTTTTAAGATTCAACTTCACCAAGTGTTACATGATCTCTAATCAAGGTCAATCAAGATTTTTTTATGACCACATATTATGTCTTTCCATGACCATTCAGTATGTTTTCCAACATGACTATATAAGAAATGAGAACAGTTAATAGAGAAGAATTAGTATATAGTACTAAACGTTAATATAAAACCTGTTGACTGAAATTTTGTTTGTGTGCATGTGCCTACAGTCAAACCACACTCCTGGTGACTCCATCCTCATGTTTTACTTTTAGCCGATTTTTTTTTTTTTTTTTTTTTTTTTTACAGGGCCAGGCATTTTCCCAAACACAAAATCTGGCATTCTCAGGCAATCTCCCATACAAATATTAACCAGGCCTGGCCCTGCTTAGCTTCCGAGATCAGATGGGGGATTGGGCATTCACAGGGTGACTGTAGGGTGAAGTTCTGTGTAACTTATTAAAAATATATTCTGATTCATAAATAAATTTACCATAGATTTAATTTATTACTTGCATTTTTCTTAGAAGCAAATTTCAATCATAAGTCTTTATCGAAATGGCTTTAAAACAGTGAAAAGAATCCTCTGAAGCTCATCTGTGGTAGCGTCTAAATGTCTGAAGTACTGTTAAATGCAGTATAAATTTACAATATGTCAGTATCTGTGGTTTCAAACATGACTTATTTACATGACTGTTTAAATAATTAAGTTACATGACTCAACAAACTGGCAGATCACTCCAGTCCAGTCAGCTTACCCCTGACCACACACATAATTGATGTCAACTTCAAAAATTCCTCCTTGTTTATTGGATCCAGTTTATTGTTGTGCTGCCAAATTTTTACAAAGAGACCTTATGAAGAAGCACTCAGAACACTGAGTTTTATGCCTTAATTTATTGTCCATTTGATTTGTTTCTAAACTGAGAACTGAGGCGGTGTATGGGTTCATGGGTGCTGGATACATCATAAATCTTTTAGACCTCTACTGTTGGCTTAGAGCTCTTACAGGACCACAACTTCACCTAAGATTTTTTTTAGATAGCTGACACTCTCCGTTTAAACTCCTTATGTAGTTCACAATTCAACATATGTACTAGTTAATGCTGTGAGATATATCCATAATCATAGTGAATTGAAGCATGGTATTTTTAACTGTGAGTTTTAAGATGGTTAATGTAATAGCCAGCAAGGAAAACAATGATGGCCAGTATATCGTAGATAACTCTATTTGGTTATAAAGGGGTCTTTTGGGGGAGCACAGTGGTGCACTGGTAAGCACTGTCCCCTTAGAGCAAGAAGGTTCTGGGATTAAACCTCACAGCTGTTTGAAGCCTTGCTGTGTGGAGTTTGTATGTTCTCCCCATGTGTAAGTAGGCTTCCTATGGGGTACTGCAGTTTCCTCCCACAGTCCAAAGACATGTAGATTAAGTCAGCTAGCTACTTTAAATTGCCCATAGGTGTAAATGAGTGTGAATGCTTGTTTGTCTCTGTGTTAGCCCTGCAACAGACATTTTAAAGGTTTACCCTGCCTCTTACCCTAAAGCACCTGGGATTGGCTCCAGCTTCCACACAACAAAGACAGATAAGCAGTATCGATAATGAATGGATTATTCTGATTGGTCAGAAGGTGTTATTGATTCATTATTATTGATTATTGTCTATTTTTGTTTTATTGGTTATTGTCTTTTTTGTTTATTAAGTATTATGAATTAAAAATGTCTATGCTGAAACTGTGTCATTTGGATTTTTGAGCATGTAAGTCTCTTATGTAATGGGTTTAAACAGTCAAATCCACATTTATATGCTATTGGAGAAATATTCGAGCATCATCTTTTTATAAAATACTGAACTATTTCTTTAAGCATGCTTAAATGATTCACATTAGTCTACAGATATGATTTACCATGACTTTTCAATGATAGTGATGTGTGTGTTTGTAAAATAATGTTGGAATATATTTTATTATGCTCTAAACAGATTTTTAATAAGCCTTCACCTAATTGGTCTCCTTTATCCATTTCTCACACTTTTTCTCCTATGTTTCCTGTTCTACTTTGCTCTTATTACACTTTCCCCTCCTCTACTTCCCTGGTGAGTTTCTCCCACATGCTAGGTGGTGAGATACCAATGACACATCCGGCAATCCTTCTTCCAGCGTTCCCACTTCGTTTGCTTTCTTCATTTGGCCCTAACCCTAAATCATCCTCCTTCTCATGGATAACAACAGCACGTCCCAAAATCGACTGACCTCCAAAAAGCGTGCCCCCTTTCATGTTTAGATATTGCCTTATAGTTCCATTGACGGCCACAAAGTTTCCAAAATCACCAGGGTGTGTAGGATGGTCCGTCCTTAGGGGATTATAGTGTGGACCAGCAGTGATACATCCTTGACTCAGGTCTCCATACTGATGGATGTGAATAGCTCGTATCTGTTGGTCATCAGTGGGCAGGCTATGAACACTGACCAGCACTTGCAGTACACCTGCTGGGAAGGTTTGTTTGAAGAGAACTTGTCCATATAATTCAGGTTGGCCAGTGGGAAGATTGGGGTCAGGCATGAGTTCACAGGTGGCAAACAGCGTTCCATTGAAGAGGGTGACCTCCATAGGAGCTTCAACAACAGAAATTTTGCTATGATTAAATGCAATACCTTCTTCAGTGTGCACAAGTATCACCCATATCAGAAGCAGTGGTAACATATTTCCCTTGTAGATGAACTTCATCTGAAACATGCACAGGAGTGGAATTATATGGCGTATTTACTACAGGAGGTTTATTTGCTGTGGAACATTAAGAAAAGTACACCATGTTGTTAGGCCCACCAATGTCCAGTTTTGAGAAACAGCCCATTTAACTATTATAACATTTTCTAACAATGTCAGAGTTATGGTATTATTTGTGCAGTCTTGAATGGAAATAACAAATTTACTTAATAAATATCAAACAAACACACAATAATCTCCCAGGAAATGTACGTTACCATTTCTCTCAGTCCTGATCCCAACAGAGTCATCATACGAAATGTGGAATCTTGGACTTTTCACCACATTGCTTTTCTGGAACATGCTGACGTGATACATTGCTTTATTGATCACCTTTATTTACACAGAGCTAGAGAACGTTTTAGAGGACAAGCGCTGCCTAAATTCCTGTGTTGCTTGTATAGTGAAAAATTACATTTATTGAATATTTTGAGTAATTTAAAATTACTTAGGACAGGAATAGAAAAATCCATAACAGTATATCTGATGTAGTAATACTGTACATTCAATATCAATACATATAGCCAATTTTACCAGATGATTCTGTGAGCAATAATATAATTTAGAAAGCTATCTTGGGCTTATTCATTCTTCCTAAAAATATAATGCTTTGCTATCATGCAGGGGAAAAACCAAAAATCTTTGGTCGGTTAATTATTAGCAATGTATTGCTCATGAATGTGTTCCCTCTTTGAGCCAGAGGTCTATAGAGTCATAATAGTTCCTGTGAAATATCCTTGCTCTCAAATAATTCGTTACCTAATCTGACATCCCAGTGCTGAACATTTATTGTCTCTTTCGTCGGGTCTTGTATATTTGCCTTTTTGTGATTATATAAGGCAGAGCTAGCTGGCTATTAGCCAATTAGGTAACTGGCTATAAACTTTGAATCTAAAATTCAAGAGTGGAACTGCATAGAAGTCATCCAGCTTATTGACTCTCATATTGACGAGACGGGTCACTGTATGCAGTACAAGGTTAGCACCATTGTTTATGTATTTATGTGTCATTGAAATTGCTCTGGGGCTCAGATTCAGATCTGTGACTCCTGTTTTTGGTGAATAGATTTATTTAAAGGAGCCAAGGTTACTGGGCACAAGCTACGATTCTCTGCTTCCTGAGATTTGATGTGTGTGTGTGTGTGTGTGTGTGTGTGTGTGTGTGTGTGTGTGTGTGTAGGGGCTGGCTGCCAGGCCTATTTCACACACAACTGAATTATTACTTAATTACCTGTGAAAGTGAGTGGAGAGAAAAAACAGTATTTTAGATTAGCCTTGGATATTGAGAGCATTGCAAAGGCTTTGTCTTAATATGAACTTCAACATCCCCATCACCATTAGTCGCTAGTTACAAGCAATGAGCCAGCCGCTGTTATGTGCCTTGTTAGAAATACCCAGGTGGTGTAATTACTTGTGTCAATGGCAATGATTGTTTTCTGTATTAGCTGATTCATCTTCATATAATAACAGTGCTAGGAAAAGACTTGGGAAGATTTAAAGGTTGTGGTTAATTCTGCTATGCAAATAATAGCACTCTTTTTCCAAAACTTTTTTGGTGGTAAAGAAAATCAAATAAAGAAGCACAAGATTTCTAGGTTCTGCAAAATACAGGTTTATTATGTTTCCATAGAGTGTGGTTCCTGTCATGCCAGCACTAATACAGCACCCATCCAGGCCAAGTGAAGCCAAGCCAAGATGTCAGGTAAAGAGGTCTGGGGTGCAGTCGGTGTTCCAGTTCATTTCAAAAGTTTTCAGTGGGTTTTCAGGTCAGGGCATTGTACAGGACACCTGAGTTCTTCCACTCCAACCTTGGTAAAGCTTATCCCCAAGGCCCTTGTTTTGTCTACAGGGACATTGTCATGCTGGAACATGCCCACGCTTGTTAGTTCCAGTGAAAGGAATTTGTAATGCTAAAGGATACAATGACATTGAGTACAATCCTGTGCTTCCAAGTATGTGGCACCAGTTTGGCGAAGAACAACATATGGGTATGATGGTTATGTGTCCACAAACATTTGGTATGAACATATAAGTATGTTCAATGTTACGAAATGTCCATAGAACAGTTTTTTTCTTATTACTGATTACATTATAACAGCAGAAAGCCTCAATATTCCAACACTTCCTGACTCTTGAATAATCTTTTTTTTTTAATTAATGTTTAAAAAATATGGCACACAAAGGGTAATATACAACCCAAATTGCACACAGAATTTAAGGATAAGAAAACCAACAGGCCATATTTACATTTTTTTTATATATGTAAAAAACAAAAATAACACTCCTGAATAAACAAAAAACAATCCCATACAAATATAAATAAAAACAGATAAATATGTGAATAAAATAAAAATAATTAAAAGGAAAAAAGAAAAGGGGTGGGTAGGTGGGTGGGACATGCAAAGAGGTTACAGAGAGTTATAGTGCAACAAAATGGATTGCCACTTTTTAAAGAATCTTGCTACGTTACCTCTTACTGAATTAGTGATCTTTTCAAGCTTCAGGTAAGACATAGTATCTCTGAGCCAATGAGCACTGGAGGGAGCACAAGGTGACTTCCAGAGGATGAGAATCTGTCATTTTGCCAATAAGGAAGTAAAAGGTAAAACACCCAACTGATTGGCAGTAAGTTGTTTATATTTTTCTGGAAGACCGAATATGGCAATATGAGGGAAGGGTGTTAGACCAATTGAAAGTATTTTTGATATGATATTGCAATACATCTGCCAGAAACTGTAAACCAATGAGGAGGAGTAAAACATATGGGTAAGATTACAATGGGAGGCGTTGCATTTGTTGCAGTGGTCAGGGCTATTAGAGTAAATTTGTGATAGTCGAGCTTTGGAAAAATGAATCCTATACAACACTTTGAACTGTATAAGTGCAAGACGGGTGCAGATTGAGCTGGTGTGAATTTTTGTAATGGGCACTTCCCACCATTCATCATTCAAAACAATCCCTAATTCACCTTCCCAAGCAGTTTTAATTTTAAACTCTTGAATAATCTTAATATAAGAATGCAGCTTGTCCTGTTACCAAAACCACTGAAAAGAGTGAGGATTCTTTCATACTGGAAACATAAACGTACCACCATATGTCTGTCCTGTACTAAGGTCCTGTACTCACACTGAAGATTCTTTCCAAAACTGTTAAATATTTGTGTTTAAAAAAGAAAAGAAAAAATAGACCACATGGGTCCAGATGCTCCTGCCGAAAGGACCATTTCATAATATGCCAATAGAGAACAAGCAAAGCAAGTTTGAAAGCCACAGATTCAGCACGCGGCAAGTAAATGCCCAGAAACCTAATATACACTTTTGCCTCTGTGACCTTGAAAGGTCGGTCAAGCTTCAGCACTTCAGTAAAAGTCCCGAAACTAAAGTGTGATGGACAGACGGACGGATGGAAGGAACCCATTCCTATAGCTTCTGAAGGGTCGGAGCTTAAAAAGGACTGACCACCTTCTAATCTCCATAATCAATTTACCAATTATTGTAAATTATAATAACAGAATATCTGTGTCATGTATGGTTACGAATGCTGAAATATGTAGATATTGTGTATTTATTCAGGTGGAAATACTTTAATCCAAGGTGGTGTACATGTACAAGCAGAAAATAATCATGCTGTTAAAAGAGCTGATGGTAATACAGTGCTGCAAGACGAACAAGAATCACAAGAGACATATGACACACAAACACACACCAAAACACAATAGAGGAGTGAGTGCTCATAATAAACACATTTATTTTTTTGGTTTTTCTATACTGTATTAATCCCACAAGATAAATTATTGCCTCTGCATTTAACCCATCCAAAGTGAGCACACACATGTAAACAGTGAGCACACACACACTCGGAGCAGTGGGCTGCACAGACACATTGGGGTGCCTGGAGAGCAGTTGGGGGTTAGGTGCCTTGCTCAAGGGCACTTCAGCCATGAAGGTGGAGGAAGGGAAGGTGCAGCTCACTTCCCCACCGCCACACATTTTTCCTGCTGGTTTAGGAATCTAACCAGCGACCTTTTGTTCCCAAAGCCGCTTCTCTAACCATTAGGCTACGGCTGCTTTGTAAATTTAGATTTATAAAGTGCCAAAACAGAACATAATGACTGGAGAAACTGATGAGTAATTCTTTAAACATACTGCAAAACACCCCAACACACACAGACCCACAGCTGTATATGAAGGTTCTGTCTTTCCCTGAAGTAAGCCTGAGAAGACATACTAGGAGGGAAGGATTGATATGTGGGTGCTTGAGCTATAGATATGTTCGTAGATAATAAACAAACTCATTACTATCAAACATTTAGCAGGAAATTAGAGAATTCACCAGATCCATCAGATTCATTCATTCATTTTCTGTACTGATTATCCACATAGGTTCGCAGGTGGGGGAGCCAATCCCAGATGAAGTTGGACGAGAAACGGGGTACATCTCTCCAGGTCGCCAATCTATTACAGGATAGAGAGACAAGCAGTCAATCATACCTACACTCACATTTAATTTATCATTTTAGAGGAGCCAGTTTACCTAATTCATGTCTATTGACTATTATGGGAGGTAACCAGAGCATCTGAAGGAAACCCACATGGTGAAGTCCTAAAAAGCTTGAGTCGAGGCAACTGGACTTCTTTTTTGTGGTTTTTGAAGACGTTTCGCTTTCAATCCAAAA
>JBCNYH010000010.1:7674783-7689366 GCA_039654325.1 Tandanus tandanus
TGTGTGTGTGTGTGTGTGTGTGTGTGTGTGTGTGTGTGTGTGTGTGTGTGTGTGTGTGTGTGTGTGTGTGTTTTGCAGGCAGCAGCTGAATGATGGTTTAAAAACTTTTATAGTACTTTTTTTCTTGAAAGCCCAATATTATAGTATTTTATTTCTGAATCAAAATGTATATTAATAAATTATTTGCAATATTACTGGATGTTTAAGGCATTTCTACCCAGCCAGCATTTGTACGGGGTATCCATGTGGGTAATAAGTAAGCTGAAAAATGGGCCCCATATTGGATTGTGGCCCCATGTCACCTGTCCACGTGTGTATGTAGGCCCCACTTGAGCCATCTTGGGTCAACTAAGTGCATCCCATTTTGGCAAGTCCAGATCGGCCACTTATGTGGGTTCTAGTAATGTTACCTAGGGAAAATTAATTCATGTGGGTAGTTGATATGGGGCCACGATGGAATGATGGGGCCCCATGAACAATACCATATGGGACTCATTTTTCAGTCCACTTACTACCCACATGGGTCTTGCATAAAAGTGCTGGCCCAACAGTGGTGATAGTGGGGACTGAACTGCCGACCTTCGGCTCAGTAACCCATCACCTTAACCACTAAGCCACCACTGCCCTTATTCCATATTCACTGCATTATGGCAATCATAGTTTCCTTGTTATCCTTTTAAATAAACGTCCAGAGTCGCAGCTCCATCACTTCCTTAGTTTCCAGTAGTTTCAGGTAAGAGGCGTGGCCTAAAATATGAAGGTGATAACTCAAATTTGCATATAAAATTTTTTAATGAATATTTATTTTGCTGTTTCACAAGTGTGATATTTTGGATCATCATTCTGTGATGCTAAACTGCCAGTGCTAAGTTTTGTTAGCTAATATTAGCCTCGTAGTTCTTGTAACTCACACTAAAAAAACAAATTTCAGATGCTAGTCATATTTTGACTGATGGACTATTGTGTTGTTGTTTTGGGCTGAAGGGAATCGTTTTAGACGTGTAATCCTGCTATCCGGTGCCACCCAGAAGATGATGAGTTCCCTTTTGAGTTGCGAGCTCTTCCTGGCATTGTCTCTGGAAGTTTTTACCTCGTTACTGTCTCCTCCAAAGCGTTCATTAGGGATCAAAATCTACATCCTGATTTCTGTCAAGCTGCTGTGTGAAAATGTGTGCTGTTTAAAACACTGAATTTTAAAGCAAACAAACAAAAGTTCTGGACACAAACTGTTTGTGTGTGTGTTAGTTAGGTGCGAATGTCTGTGAGAGAGTGAGACAGAAAGAGAGCGAATGGTATATAATATATCCAATATGTGCATTGCTAGCAAAAAATTGTGCGTACACAGTGCAAACATACGTGAAATTAAGTTTGCCTGTAAGATAATTATCCGAGAGAGAGTGTGTGTGTGTGTGTGTGTGTGTGTGTGTGTGTGTGTGTGTGTGTGTGTGTGTGTGTGTGAGATGGACAGTTTATGTGTGTGCGTGAGTATACTGAGTCACTTTGAAATGAGGAGGCTTGTATGTCAAACACTCTGCATGAATAAGAAGAGAGAGGCCCTGAGCAAAGCAGGAGATTATTACCCCTCGCCTTCCGTCTCCTACAGCTTATTGTTTTTGTAATATAGCCTGAATATCGCTTGAGGACCATCACTTGCTCTTATTTGTATACTATAAATAAACATGCTGCTCCATACATCACCAAGAACTAAAAAAGCAGAAGGATGCATTTTTTCGGACTCTAGTGAGTGTTGTTGTTGTTATTCTCTGTATAGGAGTCATGTGCTTCAGTCTACATGCCAGACGAGTGTCGAGATTTCCACAACACAGAACTACTCGCATTACAGCAGTTCACTTTTTAGTGTGCGACTCGGGAAAAGAGATAAAAACCCACTCGTTTTACTCACAGACCCTTCATATCACCTAGCTACCCATCTGAAAGTGTTAGCATTATAGTCTGATAAATTAAACTGTGTATATCAGTTGATGTTCTAGTGAGAAAGCTTATTCAGTGATGAACGTTTCATGCTTTAAGCTGGAGAAAAAAATGTTTGGTGAGTATTACGTTACTTTATAGCTTGGCCATCGGTTTCTCTTTTCCTGTTCTTCTTTTGTGGCATTGTTAGCGAGGTGAGGTGGTTTTCCTCGTAAAGTGCCATGCATTACCCATCAGAGGTCTTCTGCATTTCAGATTTGACAGCTTAGTGTTCCACAAAAATCAAAGCCAGGGACAGATCAAAAGTAAAGATACTGCTCTTTACAGAATTTTATCTGTCAAACTCATTTGATCAAACTTGTTAATATTATTTTATTTTAGATTGCAGCTATGTGTTGAGGTGAGCCCAACTATTTCTAGTCAGTATCCCTCAACCTCACACACCAGCTCAGGCTCCTTCCCCAACAGAGAGGTGACATTCCATGTCCCAAAAGCCAGAGTCAGTAGCCGAGGATCGGTCCGGCAGAACCCATGCCTTTGGCTGCCACCAGACAACTTGAATCGACAAGTGACACGAGAATTTGCCGCTGAACTGCACACAAATTCGGCTATTTTACACAGTCTATGAAAGCGAAGCGAAAAAGGTTTTGCGGAACTCAGTGTTTGGTGGCCTCTGTCAATCAAAGTTAACTTTAAGCTTTGATTGGCTATCGCTCAAATCATGTCGCATGAAAGTTCAGCTCAGTTAAACACCCACGGCTCATTTCGGTGATGTTCATTGACTGCATGGTCGCTCGTTGTTCCATGTGTGAATGTAGCTTTATTATGAAGATGTTTCACCGTCTGAGGTAATGAAGCACCCATTGAGTGGACTTCTCTCTTTTTTATAAATATAGATACATGACCGACGGTATGTTACTCCGAGAGGCCATGAACGACCCACTGCTTGAGCGATATGGCGTAATCATTCTGGACGAGGCTCATGAGCGTACTCTGGCCACGGATATTCTGATGGGTGTTCTCAAAGAAGTCGTTCGCCAGAGAGCAGACCTAAAGGTAGGTTTATGTGTGTTCTGACTCATCCTGTTATTGTTTATCTGTTTGTACTTTCCATCTATATTTTAGTTCGAGGTGAGGCTGGATACAATAGATAAGCCGATGTTTTTCAGGATCACTTGATGACAGCTCAGTGTCTGTTGCGGATGCGATGCTGTTATATTATCTTGTCACCTGAATCCTGGAACCTCATCAGAAGTTATTTGTTTGGTAGATAATTTCTTTGGCCAACTGAGCACTGATATGTGATTCCCCTGATGTTCCGCTCCACAGGAGAGCAGCACGACGCTGCTGCAGTCAGGAACATTATCTGCAGTAGAGCTCTGCCTTATCCAGTGTCTGATCTGGTTTTCTTTTTCTTTTAACAGTTGATTTGAAGGAGATCGTTTTCATTTTTAGAATCAAGGACAAAAATGATCACACCGAATGCTCATAAATTAAGAGAAATTATAATCATTATATTCTAAAGCTCATTTAATCAGAGCAGACCCCAAAAGAGCAAACAAATCTGTTTCTTTTAGTGACACATGATGGCTGAGAGAGCTTTTAATTGTGGAAAAAAAAACCCTTTAAATAGCAACAATCTTGTGGGTGCCCCAACCAACAACCCCTTTCAAACCGCCTCCCCAACTAGTGCTTCTATGCTCTGTTTAAATTATCTCCTTTAACTTTGGCTGGCATTCACTAATGAAGCTCCTGCACTGCTGAAAGCCCGACAGCTGTGTGGCTGTTTGTTCCCAGACTAATGCAGCCATTACTCTCCAAAACGTGAAAGGCCAGTCTGAATATTTTTTTTTTTTCCCAGCAGAGCTTGTTCTGCCCTGTGGTCACCCCATGTTAAGACAATCAACCCTGAGGGAGCAGAAGCATGTCGCCTCTTATGGCTACAGTGTGCCAAACGCAGTTCTCATAAAGCAGATGGGTAACGACTGCTTGTTGTCACGATCAAATCAAAGGTTCTGCGTTTGTTCAGGAAGTGCTAAATGAGGTCTAGGTGACTCCAAATGAACTCTGGTCCTCATCATCTCATATAAATTTGAAGTTAAATGTCCCTTGGTTAAGAGCAATTATGATGTCTTGTGGTGCAGAAAGACACTTAGTGGGACCTCAGAGTGCTGCATATGAAGGGAGATTAAGATTTAGACAAAAAGGCCTACAGGGAAGATTTGCCCTTGCCCAAGTGGCAAAATGCATTAGGTACACCAATCAGCCATAACATTAAAAACATGACCACTGACAGGTGAAGTGAGTAGCATTATCTAGTCACATTGGTACCTTCCAAAAAGTTGGAAATATTAGGCAGAATGTGAAGAGGGAATCCTTAAAGTTTATGTTTAGGAAGCAGGAAAAATGAGCAAAGTCATTTAATCTCCAAAGCAGCAGGTATTGTGGGGTGTTCCTGGTATGCAATGGTAAGTACCCACCAAAGGTAGTCCAAGGAAGGACAACCAGTGAACTGGGAAGAGTGTTATGGGTACCCAAAAGCTCATAGATGTGCGTGGGGAGCACAGGCTAGAATGTCTGATCTGATCCTTCAGAAGAGCTACTATAGCACCAGTTGTTGAAATTGTTAATGTTGGCTATGATAGAAAGGTGTCAGAACACACAGTGCGTTGCAGCATAGTGTGTAGTAGACTATCTAGTAGCAGACCAATTAGGTGGTGTTAATGTTATGAGCGATCAAGGTATGGCCCAGTGCATTGTAGTATATCAGAGACTTGGAAGTGGGACATTACAACCTCATCCTCCTCCACCACTTTTCTTTAAAAAGCAACTGCTGATTTGTAATGTTGTATACCAAATTTATTAAACTTTTCTATTTTCTTTGCCTCAGGTTATTGTCATGAGTGCCACCCTGGATGCCGGAAAGTTCCAGGTGTACTTTGACAGCTGCCCCTTGCTCACCATCCCTGGCAGAACGCATCCTGTAGAGATCTTCTACACACCAGAGCCAGAGCGCGACTACCTGGAGGCAGCCATCAGGACAGTCATCCAGATCCATATGTGTGAGGAAGACGAGGGAGATGTCCTCCTCTTCCTCACAGGACAGGAGGTAAAGTCCTTTCAGACAGCAGACAATGCTGTGGATCTGGTTGTATGTTTGCATTTTGAAATTGCCCAGCTGGTAAATGGAGAAAAACAGGTGCTAGAAACGAAGCGTAATGATGTAAAGAAAATGGTTGCCTCTTGCACTGTGCAGCTTGCACACGCCGCCCAAGCAGTGAGTCAGTGAATTCACAGACTGAAACCTCAGCTAATAAAGTGCGAGATATGCACCGTGCAGGGGCATTTCAACCTTGTGATTGGTACTACAAAGATGCACTTTGGCTCTGTCTTTGCTGCTTTGCACTGACGAACCTGTATAAATGTATCAGTTCAGATTTAGGATATGTATAGAAACAAATGTGTAAACAAACTGCTTTTTAAATAAGGATTAAAGAGATATACACATCAATTTGCAAATGCACCTCTATTCAGTCAGCAGAGAGCTGAGACGATCAGCGCTGAGATTGATATGGGCCACGGTCACAGCTGGCCTTGGTGCTGGGGTAAAGAGCCTGTGTGTGATGGCTGTGTGTGACCCAAATTCAGGCCTTAAATTAAGTCATTTGTTATTTTTCCTTTCTTGCAACTGGTGCTCACCCAACTGGAATGGGGAGTTAGATGCCTGGCTAGAATGATAAATATGGTCACAGATGATGGGTCAGCAGTGTCCTGCTGCAGTGTCTGTGTGAGTGTTTCATATACACTGTAGTCCATACGTATTTGGACAGGTGACAGTTTTCATTGTTTAAGCTCTGTGGAGCAGCTTATTCAGTAAACCCAGCATAAGATTTATTCCCATTCAGAATGATTCTACTTTACATTACCTGTACATTAAGTGCAGCTTCAATATATATTTTTCCATAACCTTTGTCATGTCTTGCAACCTACACTGTAAAAAAAAAAAAAAAAAAATTGCCAAAGGTCGGATTCAACTAAAGGCACTAATGTCATTTCAAGAACATGTTGGGGCTGTGTGGTAGTCATTGCACTCAGATCTTTTTTCAGACTGATCAATTGGAAGGTGCAAAATACATTTTGGGAGAATTCATATCTGTATTACGTGAACATGACATCAAGAACCCCAAAACATCAAAGCATTAATAAAATGAACAGAAAAACAAGACACTTCATTCTGTAGTTATTGTACTCGTGTAACCTTATCACAGATGTCCTTTATTGTTTATAACATACTGACATTGGGACAGGTTTATGATCAGAACTATTCAAAAACAGTTCCATGCTCTTGCTAATCTTGTGTGTTTTTTCAGCTTACGATTTTGTACTTTTTTCTTCTTCCCTTTCCATTTCATGCAGAAATGGATACTTGGTATTTTCTCCATCTTAAACAAGCTTCTACTGATGCAAATCTGTTATTTGTACAACTGCAGTGGCTTGAATTAGTCCCAAGCCAGCTTGCATCTGTTCCAAATAATTTGCATCTCCACTGGGCGAATTAAAAAGAGTGCTTCAAGAATGTTTATACAGAATAGTTGAATCAGTGGGCCGGTGTCGGTGGTGTGTCCCAGGTGCAGTCGCTCTTTTCGGGCACAGCCTCCTGCCTTTCTCCCTTGGTGGCAGCCCTTCTGACAGCTGCTGCATCCCTCGAGCTAATGGTCTATTAATACTCCAGCTAATTTGATCAATCAATTCACATTTACTCTGTCCCGAGCTGCCATGGAAAGGCTTTGATTAAAAGGCACATGGCCACCAGCACTATTTACACACACATTGTACCCCTGGGAGTAAATCTTTGTGTGCTCGGACGACCACATGGCCCTAAAGCTGCACTCATATATTTGGTATAACACTAATGCTAGAGCCAACAAGGGCTGAATAATAATGGCCAGCTCTTTACTCTGTAGTAGAAATTAATCCATGGGCCCTTCTTGGACTTCACAATCAGTCTCTTTGATCAGGCTTGGAAAATAGAGATTAGTTGAGGTTGCTGCAGCGCTATTAATATGCTCCCCTTGTGTGTTCGAAGAAATCATGCTATGTGTTTGGCTACAGATCACGCACGTGTTTAGCTCCTGTCTTGCCAGAGTTAGTTGCAATGCACGTTTTAGCCTCAGGATGGTGCTAGTGTACAGGTGGTGATGTTTTTTTTAATCCATAATGTTCCAGGAAGAATGAACCCTGCATCTGAGAGCCTTATAAGGTTCAATCTTTATTTTATTTCTAAGCTACCCCTTGACCTGACTAGACCTCTCTCCCCACGCCAGTGTTAACCTGCTTGACTGCAGCGGTCTAAAATTGCTGATTTCTCACCAGAAAGTCCACATTGTTTTCAATGTCTGTTGAAGTGTTTAGTCCATGAAAATGTATTTTAGTTCTGTTCTTAGAACCATTTCGCAGTGGGTTACCTCGGTTGTGTTTGTAAGGCTTAGTGTCAGCTGTCAGATTTTTTGCTAGGTCCTTGAGGCCTCTTTGTGTGAGCCCACTACGTCTCCAATGTTTGCCCTTACTTAACCAATCCTTTGTGACTTGCTTCTGTTTATGCACCAGTGCAGATTTCTCATTTCACATTACCCTTACTACATTACCATCTGGAATAATGAACTGTGTGTGTGTGTGTGTGTGTGTGTGTGTGTGTGTGTGTGTGTGTGTGTGTGTGTTGTCCTTGTGACTATTGCTTTAGACAGCAGAACCACAGGAAGTTCATCCAAGCAGCATGCACTCCGGGTTTAATTTTCTCAGCCATGTCACAACTGGCTCACAAAGTAGACTTGATCTAAAGCATTAAAGCCTTACTACTGTTTGTGTTTTATGCCTCTGGAATCTGTTCCAGGACAAGTTAACGTGATTTTCAGTAGGAAACCTGAGGTCATTAGGAGTTTTAACAAGTAAAACAAATATCAGCTGCTGGCCCATGGCAAGTTATTGCTGCTCTGCAGCCAGGGTTAACTGTTATTGTGGTAATGTGAATGTGCCACTAATGTATCACGTCTATTGTTGAGTCACGTCCTCTTTTATCTTTTAGGAAATCGACGAGGCCTGCAAGCGGATCAAACGGGAAATCGACGACCTGGGCCCTGAAGTGGGTGACATCAAAATCATCCCCCTGTACTCCACACTACCACCACAGCAGCAGCAGAGGATCTTCGAGCCTCCACCACCTCGCAAACCTAGCGGAGCCATTGGTAGAAAGGTAAAGCTCACGATCGCGGCGCTTCTCAACCATTCGTTAAGAACAAGCCTGAAATGGCGACAATGGAAACGGTCCGTTGATGCATCAGAAACTCGCAGAACACTGAGTGGTGCTTGAATGTCGTTAAAATCCCGTCCTTGCCCCAAGCCTTGGTGCAGCATTGACTCACAGCATATGTTGTTTTTGTCAGCATGTGATGCTCATCTCTAAAATAACTGAGTATTACTCATGCAGTCTTAGCCCCTCAGTCTCGCTGCTGATGGGTTTCACCCTTCACCAAAAGACCTCCGTGGTACTGCTTTGGCTCACATCCATTCATGACGTATCTTGATTTCATGACATGGTCAATATATATTTTTCTTTGTGTAATGCCTTACAAGTACTTTTCCCATTCCTTATTCTTTCTAGTAGCTATGATCGGAGGGCAATAAGACCATTTATCACTGTATCAGCTACACCTATGCTGGTATTTCACCCCACAGGGTATTATTGATTTTATTGAGATTAATTGAACTGCTGTTTATTCTCTTTTCTTTTTTTTTTTTTTAATGCTTTCCACTCAGCCTCAGATGTATGATTTGCTGTGTCTTCAATTCTGTATTCCATGGCTTACTTTGAATGTATACAGGGAATCAACTAGCTAGCTCGGTACCTCTCTCTTACTCCTCTCCCCTTTGTGTCAGCTTTTCTTCCCCCCTCAGCCACGTCCGTGTTTACAGAAGTGCAGAAATCTGCGCTAGTTTGATTGCCTGTAAGCCAGGGTTCCGACTGCTTTAAAAGTTCAAACATTACCCGGTGTTTGCTTAGGCTGTTCAAAGAACTGTTGACATGAAACAGCGACATGGATACACCGGCGCTCACATCTCCACAGTAGCCCTCCTGGGATGTGAAGCCACTCCATCTTGACTGGAATATGGGAAGAAAAGGAGAAAACGTGCTTGTTGATGAAGCGTTTGGCAGAACAGGGATGCCAGCAGTGTTGTAAATTGGCTTAGTTATAAACGGTCCCTTCCTTGGCCCATAAACCCAGACTCAGGCTTTGTGATGATGGCAGCTCCACCCACGCCCTGGTGATTTCGTGGAGGTGTCTGGGTAGCCTAGTGGCATTCAGGGATTATTTTCCTGCATCCTGCCTTGTCTGTCCCTGGTTGCATAGAGATGAGCTTAAATTACCTTGTTAAAATGTCATCTTTCAGACCTTCTGGCATACGTTACCCATAATGCAAAACAGCCCCCTTTGGTGAGAGTTGGAGACAGAGTGGATGTTGTCTGTAGAGCCCCTGTGAAGGAGCCTCCTGAACGGTTCTGCTTCAGGTGCAACAATTTTTTTATGGGCCTGGTGTGCGGTTTCTTTTGAACGCAGTTTAAATTTGTACAGATCAGCATCAGGAGGTTTATATGCAGGGGTTTGGGGCAATGTCGTTGGTAGAAGTTCAGTTGGAGAATAAGGACAGGGACATGAGTGGCTGTTATACATGCGCATTAGTTTGTTTTTGTTATATTCCACACACCACTTTTTCTTTATTGTGGACCCGCTGTGAGGCACTTGTTGCCAACTTGAGTTGGGTTTAATTTGTCAGAATGGCACTTTCCCTAGTGATAATGGTGAAGGATGGCTTGAATTAGACCATGTATCTGCTTCTCTTATTGGCTAATAACCCAGAAGTAGCACACCCCTATGACACACTAATGATATTACTGATGAAAAGGCTGTTTAGTTCAGTCCCGGGACAGACAGGTTAGAGCCAACCAACTGTTTTTGGCTTCCTAAATGGTTGACGTTTATGCAATTGATCGAATGCTTCCTTATGTACGGTGTGACCATCACACCTGTATTCTTGCCGAAATGTTTGCCACAAAGTTGAATGCAAACAGTTGTATAGAATGTCTTTCCATGCTGTAGCTTGACAGTTTCCTTGGAACTGGAGCTCAGGAGCCCAAACCTGTTCCAACATGACAGTGCCCCATGTACAAAGCAAGCTCCAAGGTTGGTGTGGAAGAAGTCCTGACCTTAACACCTTTGGGATGAATTGGAACACCAAGTGCATGTCAGGTGTTCTTACCCAACATCAGTGGCCAAATGACCTTGTGGATGAATGAGCACAGATCCCCAAAGCCTTGCTCAAGAGTTGAGTAGAAATCCATCCAGAGACAGAGTACCAGCTGGCCTAGCAGCAATGTGGGGATTGAATCCTGAATGGGACGTTCCGAAGGCTCGGGATGATTAACGCTGGTACTGAGAATCGCTGATGGATTCTGGCCATCAAGTCGGATAATAAGTCGGAGGATTTAAATGTCTGTTGGAAAACGTGATGTCTGCAGCTATAAGAAAAATAAAGTATGGACTATCTCATGGCTTCCCCCCCCCCACTTGATTTGTATCCAAACTTTAACCTGCTGTCTGTCTATGAATAATCTTTCTCCAATGCATCACTAGTCCATGCTGCCAGACAGAGTGCAAAACAGAGTGTAAAACCTCACTTGCAAAACATAAACAGGGGTTTAAATTAAGGAATTGAAACAGTGGGTCGTTTGTAAGCGTGGATTCGTACGATTTAATAATCTTCGCTGTTGTTCAACCCAGTACATACGCATGCATGTGTGCATATATATATATATAATATATTAGGGGTGCCGGAAAAAAATCGATTCACGTCTGAATCGCGATTCTTATTTATTAGGTTTCTGAATCGATTAAAATGTTCAAGAATCGATTTTTAAGAACAAATTTTTCCGAGCACTTCCAACCTTACTCACAGCGCGTACCGTTTGTTCACACACGGCCTCCGTAGTGAATTGTTCCAGTGAGTGGCGGGTACAGAACTATCTTTTAGCCTAGCATTGACATGGATGAGGAAAAAGAAATACAGCCAGCGCCGTCTTCGCTGAAGGCAAATGCCTGCACTTCGGATTTTATCATTTCCGGGTAAGAAGTTGCTTGTATGGAGCCCCTAAAGGGACACGGGGAAGCAAAAAAAGGATAGGTTTCTAGTGCGCACGAGAAACCTTAGGTAACTGGTGCGCACGCGATAGTTTCTCGTGCTCGCGAGAAACTTTCTTGTGTGCACGCGAAACCTATCTCCCCCCCCCATGTCACTTTAGGGGCTCTGTAAGCTTGACATGACATGCGGTGCGCAAAATAAAAGTCAAATATTTTTCAAATCCTCGAGCAGCTTCACTAACGGAGCAGCAACTTCACTAAACTCCCAACCAACTCTGAACGAGCAAAGCAGATCAGTACATCTACAAAACCAGTTGTGTAGTAATATAATTTCTTTTTCTTATAGAAGAGTTGTTCCTAGCTTATAGAAGAATGTAGTTACTCGTGAAATTGACTCCCTTTGTAATGGTTATGAATCAAACATCGGTGAATCGATTCGTCACCCCAAAAATCGGAATCGAATTGAATCGTGAGTTGTTCGATTCACATCCCTAATGTGTGTGTGTGTGTGTGTGTGTGTGTGTATGTGTATCTGTGTGTGTGTGTATGTGTATCTGTGTGTGTGTGTATGTGTATCTGTGTGTGTGTGTGTATGTGTATCTGTGTGTGTGTGTGTATGCATGCATGCATGCATGCATACACATGAGTGAGCTTATTACAGCAAAATTTACATTTTGCTTAACATTAGAGTATGTTAGTTTACAGTCTGGACTTCAATTTTGTGGCTTGGGTTTTTTGAGCCTGTTAATACTGAATTAAACCAAAAAACAGAGAATAAACTCTAGAGCTGGTGATTGCAGCTACAGCTGACTCACCCAGCTTTTAGTTATAATTTTTTTTCTGCTGTAATGACATGAGTGATGTATATTTGGCCACGCCCCCTTTTTTCTTCCCCTAAGAGCCACAGGTGATACTTTCTTTAATTGCTGATAGTTGGGGCATGGTGGGACAATGGCATTTCACACATGGTCTCACAGGTCTGATGTTCAACAAGCACATAATATAAATTAGAAGACCAAAGATCCTTAGAGAAATTTCTATTACTCTATTTATAATTTAAGTTCAATTTACTTTTTGTTCTGTATTCCAGTTTTAATAACCTTTTGTTATCCTGGTTGTAGGATGAAAAGACACCAAAGGTTGCCAGAAGTAATTTGTTTGAACGTACTTTTTGAAGATTGATGATGGGTTGGATAGGGCAGAGGAGATGATCTGGAGAATTTTGGAACATTTAGATTGAAGCCACTCAAGTAAGATATCGCACATCTTGGCCTTAAACGCTCAGCCTCAGCCGCATTTGTTCCAGACCTTTTGTATGTGGATCATTGAATCCATGAAGATGCAATTTCTTTACACCTTATGGGTCAAGGATTGTGAATCAGGGTGTGTAATAATTCAGTTGCCTTTGATATGCAATTTATGCCAATGCATCCACCTTTTATATAATTTCTGTTCCTACCTCTCTAGAATATATAGATAGATGGCCCTTTTTCTGTCAAATTAATGAAACGCTTCAGTGGCTGGGGCGGAGGGTGCTATGTTGGTTTTGGTCATCGCTCTGTCCTCCAGTCACCTAATCCTCTTTATGAAAATGAATTTCACCAGATTGTTATTTGTAATGAATTATTATTAATGCATAGATCATTATCTGTCTGGCCAGATCTTCAATACAGCCAATGACACCAGTATCATGGTTGCACTAGTTTTAAAAGAGGAATCCACATTAGCAGTTCTAACAGTTCAGTGTTCTGACAAGAAAGTTCTGCGTGACGAATCTGGTGCATTGAAATGAAATGCATCAGCGCTCTTACGGAACAGGAACATCTACGAGCAGGACAAGCTTGTATGCTATAGGAGCTGCTATGCTTTCTTTCTCTCTCTCTCCTTTTCTGTCCGGTACACTCCGCTTTCTCCTAACATTTGTATAAATGCTGATGTAGAGACCCACGGGGTGATGTGATGCGCGTGAATTCTCTGTCCTGATGAACAGACCTACTTCAGTAATACAAGTGATCTAAACATGGAGGAATCGTAACCTCACAGCCCCCCAGATACTTTTCGTTGCCCCTTATTTGCTCTTTCAGTGTCCGTTTGCTCTCTAATAAATTTGAGAACAAAATAAATGTTGCGGTTGCTTTTATTACTTCGATCAGTTGGGTGTAAATCTGACAACTATTCTCCTGAGCTTTCCTCCCTGCTTGTAAGCTATTTTGCAGTTTCCAGATGTTTTTTCTTTTTCCAAAGCTTAATCTGGTTTAGCTTTGAATTGGGATTCGCCTTTTGACCTCAAAACACCTTCGTCGTCATGTTTTAAAGAGTATTTTTATATTCTCACGTAATTAGGGATCGAACTTTTTGAAGTTGAGGAGCCTTCCCCCTGTTAGTCAGTGTGACAGATTTTAATTTGGCCTTCTCTGTTTTGCGCCACATTGTGTTGTGCATACTGTGAACACCTCAGTGTGCATGAATCATCTACCTCTGTGCTACTTTGTTTGTCCAATGTGCCAGGCTTCTCTGAAGCAATTTAAATCTCAAATCCCTGCTACCGCCAGCGTCGTCTTAGGTCTTTCTTTCTCTTCGCGAACAGATGCTTTGTTGTCTCGCCACATTAAAGATGCCAGCAGTCTGTAGCTCGGTATGTTGCTTTACTGTATGTGGGGGGTCCACATGTACTCTAAAGCCAAGTGTTTGATTGAATGAATGTGAGAGAGTCCTGTTTTCTATTTCTGTGACTCGGCGTCGGCAAGAATGACAGCATCGTGCGAACGCTTGCACCAAAGTCTGCCATTATCTTTGAATGTTATATTAGCATGCACACTAGGGGGCAGTATTCTAGTGCTAAAATTGAATTCACAGGAAGTGCAGAATAAAAAAATATCTCAAGTATTACTGCACATCGTGTTCTTTAGACATAGACAACTTAAATAGAATGGGATTTGTGCAACCTGAGCATTGGAAACATCTCTGAAGCACTTTTAATGTGTGTAAATATACAATTGTAGCAATGGAAAGAATGTATTTTGTATGGTTTACATCACCTATGTTGTGTCTGTCCTGGAAGTACAACATCCATCAGACCGATTAAATCAGCTTTTATAATGACGACTACAGCTGTTATTATGCCTTAGTTTTTATTTTCACAGATGCCACAGTATTATGATGCGGCTTTCTGTAAATAAATTCATGATGGTTCATATTTCATCTCATGAGCTACAACAAAAGGAACCTTCTAGAAATTCACTTGTGCTGCTAATTTATACCGTCTGGATATAGGAGTTTTATTATAGCTGAGACATTTTATTACACAAGGCACCCTGAGCAACTGAAAGCATGTGTAGAGGAAGTGCTTTTATCAGGTCAGTCATTAGATGATGTGTATATCATTTAAAATGTATATATGATTTGAAGTGTGTGTGTGTGTGTGTGTGTGTGTGTGTGTGTGTGTGTGTGTGTGTGTGTG
>JBCNYH010000010.1:7691324-7703269 GCA_039654325.1 Tandanus tandanus
ACCACACACACACACACACACACACACACATATATATACATATATACATATATGTGTGTGTATATATATATGTGTGTATGTATGTGTGTGTGTGTGTGTGTTTTTACTAAAGCCCTGGGTGATGTAAATAAATATAGTGAAACTCTTGACCAGACTGCTTTGCATTTTGAGGGGGTTGAATAATTTTCTGTGCAATTATAATTAGAACTGAGCATTTTCAGTACTACGTATTAACAATGTGTAAATTTGTGAGTTGTTGCAGCTAATGATATCGTAGTGAGATCCTGAGTCCCAGGAAGGGTTTACCGAGCTTTGATCTCTGTTTCATATTATGTGTCCTTCCAACAGGTTGTGGTATCGACAAACATTGCCGAGACGTCGTTGACCATCGATGGTGTGGTGTTCGTAATCGATCCCGGCTTCGCCAAACAAAAGGTTAGCCGCGCTCAAGTTTCCTTGTCCTTGTTTAATGTCACGTCATCTGTTTCTTTTGCTTGTGAAATTCCCAGATAACTCCAGTGCCAGTAGAGATGGTGAAGCTAGTTAGTTATTTTGCTGCCTGTCATAGTCCAGTTACAGTTTGAAGGATTGCGCTGGGACTCTCTCTGCTGTCTCTGTCACACATTCAGTTTGTTTTTCTCTGCACTTTTTGTACAGGTGTACAACCCACGTATCAGGGTGGAGTCATTGCTCGTGACTGCGATCAGTAAAGCATCAGCTCAGCAGAGGGCAGGAAGAGCTGGGCGTACACGCCCAGGGAAATGCTTCCGCCTTTACACAGAGAAGGCGTACAAAACCGAGATGCAGGTAAATGTTTCTAATATTAATATAGTACAGATATATCATTTTATGTGTGTGTATGTGTGTGTGTGTGTGTGTGTGTGTGTGTATATATATATATCCAGGTTCCACAGACTTGCTCATAATCCAGATATTCAAATATTTGGTTTGTTTTAAAAAGGTCTAGAATAATATTTGGCTTATTTTAAAGTGTTTTAAATGTTGGTTCCCCAGCTTTCCACAGGACATTTAAATTAGGGTTCTGTTTAAATACATTTGATTTAAATGCCCTGCTCATGCTAATAACTATAAAACCCTCACATATAATTAGTATGCACAGTTCTGGGTTTTATTCGCACCACTGTAAAAAGAAAATTTTGGATTTATAGGCTTTGCTTGATGGGCCACTGCTTTATATACCATGCAGTAGACTACTCATGTGATGTTGTCTTTAGTCATTTACATTTTAAACACTGAAAGCTTCATATATGCTGAAAAGATTACTCCTTAATAGTGTGGCAACAACACACGTCCGTTTACTGAATAAATTATTTTCATAAAAGGCATTTTGTTTCAGAATCATATAAATGTCGTACTTATTACGTTGATGGTTAAGTAGATATACGGTTTAGTAGCAGTCGGTCACCTTAACCTTGCATGAGCGCTGTGAACACATCAAACCATGCCTCAGTTGAGCACAGCATGCACTTACCAAGCAAAGTACCTACACAGACTTCTCTTTGTCCTGCAGAATTCACACGGTGTACATGTATGCGGCCCCATGTAACACCACCTTCCATATATGGTGAAGGATTGCGGCCCATACCTTTTTCAATTTTTTAATTTGTGAATGATTGCTTTTAAGCTGTGACAGGGTTCCCACAGTCATGGAATTTAAAGATGTAATAACAAATGAATTAGAAGGTCCATACCGGACATGGAAATTCAGTGGATTGGATCATTTTGATCAGGGATTTTGTTTGTAGCATGTTCAGTTCCCATTTCTGAATAGTATTTTTCTTTATTTGATTTCATTATGTTTAAGCAGTGAAAATTTCTGTTCTGAAAAAGTCTGTGAACTAGTAAATAAAGCTTCCAAATTGATGGGTTTAACACACCACAGCAAGTTTTTGCCTGCTCAGCACAAAGACTTGTGTTTTCTGTTCATTATAAGGAATGAAAATTCAGCCTTCTAGTCAGTGAAAGTCAAGGAAAAGTCAATAAATTAGACATTTGACTTGGTGGGAACCTGCAGTGAACCAGAGTAAAACGATGGTATGTGCTAGTGTTTATGCTCATCATTTACACTATTCTGAAAGGAAGATCTTGAACATGCAGGTGAAGGCGACCATTATCTCATCATTGCTACTTTGCTCTCTGACTAAGTCTTTAGTCTTGCCAGATGGCTCTATTTCTTTTTTTTTTTTCCTCCTTAAATTGATAACTAGCCGTACTGAAAATAAGGCGTCCTGACAAATGGAAACGCGAACACAGTCTTGCTTTTAAACAGGGTAATTCTTCCCCGTCGCGTGGGGCGACAAAGTGAATTTTAAAACATGTTAAATAGCTCCTCAAACGAGCCAGTCTTGGCTCTCTTGACACATGAGAACGTGTTAGTGCCTGATGGGAAACCCTGACTAATTTATTCTTTTTTTTCTGTCTTCCTCTCGCTCTTTTTTTTTTTTCTTTTTCTGTTTCCTTCCGACAAGGATAACACGTACCCAGAGATTCTAAGATCTAACCTGGGTTCAGTCGTGTTACAGCTGAAGAAGCTGGGTATTGATGACTTGGTGCATTTTGACTTCATGGATCCACCAGGTACGTAAAGCATTTCAGAGAATAAGCAATGAATGCAGTTCTTTTCTTGGAATAATGCTATTATAAACTCAAGGACATGAACTGCCTTAATAATTCTAAATGCTTTTCATTACAACAGCCTATGATACTGACCCAGTGATTTTACAAGCATAAATCTGATTTGAATTAAACAAAAAAATGGTAGGGGAAAATGTTATTGCCATGGAGAATTGATGTGCATCACAATCCATGTACAATCACTAGTTCAGGGTGCATTTGTGGGGAGAAATGAAATCAACAGAAGCTACCATCTGCATAACTTGCATTACTGTTAGACTCTACACTCAGTGCAAGTTGGTTTCTGTTAAAACGTCATTGATAGTTATAATTTATTTTTTTTTGCTCACCAGCTTTTTTCTCTCTATTTGTCGCTCATGTTGCAGAAAAGGCACAAAGCCCCCTGCCTGAAATGCTTTTCACTGGTGGGGAACTTGAATGTAACCGAACTGATTTATGTTGAATGCTGTCAGGATTGAATCATATTGATTGTTGTGGAATTTATGTGTAATAGGTTATTTGTTAATTGTATTGTTTTTGAATGGTATAAACTACATTATAGAGACCATATCCTCAGTATTAAGATGTGTATACGTGTATCTTCTGAAATAGAGAGAACATACCTGGGTTTTTTTTTTTTTTTTTTTGTATTTCAGTAGCAAATGGATAACTGCAGCGTACAATGAATTAAACTACTCCCAAAATGTTCTGACACAAAATATCGCTAGATGCAAGAGTTCCCAAATCAAAAATGTCACTATAAGACATAAAATTTGTATTTACGATTTTGCCGTTTTTACTAACGCCCTTATAGAGAGCGACTTGCGTATTTATTTAATTTATACAGCTGAGCAGTTTAAGTCTTGTTCGAGGGCCCTACAAGTGGTAGCTTGGTGGTACTGGGACTTGAACCCCCACCCTTCTGATCACGACGTCAGAACCACTGAGGCACCACTGCCCATAATTTTTAAACTTGCGTGAATGTTATGTTCTAAATGCAATATGCACTGCATCATGTTCTTTTTCTACTGTTAGAAGTTTCTCTGCGAGAAAATTATGTGATTGGGTGCCCCACATTTCCCATCACAGTATGATATACATCCACAGATATAGGTGTACTTTTTCCCTGGGGATGTGACTTTGCTGACTACACGTTGATAGTTGCCCTTGGTGCAGCTTCGCCGCTAGCTCTGCTGTTAATTCTTCATGATATAATCAGACATGAAATTGGGGTGACTGGACATTTCTGTCTGGGTTGAATCAATTTCACTGGGTTCTTGGTGAGTCTGCCTGCCTTGGGCTGCACGCCAACCAGAAACTCCTTCTACATGTAAATGTCTCTATCTGTCTACACCACGTGCATAGGATTTTGCTTAATTTTTTTTTCCTTCTATTATTTTGGACACACATCCCTAGAAACTGAACTCCTTTTGACCATGAAATTGCTAGATGATCGTTATTGTGCCTTTTCAGCATCTTGGCTTTTTTTCTGCTCAAATTCAAGCTCTTCATGCTTGTTCAGTCAGTGTAAATGTTTTAATATCAATATGATATTTCCAGTCACATTTGAAAACCTTATTGAAAAACCTTTTCGTTCATGTCTAAGTTCTACCACATTGTTCTGTTCATTCAGTAAACACTATCTTACTGTTCCATTGGAACAAAGGCTCCCTTTTTGTTAGATTAAAGGGGAATTCGCAGTGTTCGATAACGCTACAGTGAACCTGTACTGTGAGCCCTGCTCCTGCTTTACATTTGACATACCGTTCTCCCTTTTCGTTTTGGCACAAGGTCAACATATCGGCACCGCTGGTGATGTAGCATCCGCTAGTTTATTGTACTTGAGAGCACCTGGTGTATAGATGACATTTTTTTTCCCCCACCCAATTTTATGCTATGGTTTCCCACCTTTGATACTTTTCTCCCTCTCGTGAAGGTAGGACTGAGCCAGCACATAACTCTGCATGCCTTCACCATATGTAGGAAGAAAAAGAATGCTTGGTCTAAGCGATCAATACAAAGTTTTAATAACAATCCAACAGCTGCCTTTTAAGAAATAAATCTTTCCTGACTGACTGCATGTAGACCTTTTGCTTTTTCCACTGCCAATTTTCACTTAACATGCAACTGATTGTTAGGCTCTGCTTCTCTAGAGGTAAAGGTCAATAATTGAATTTTGTTTTGCGTGCATGTGAGAGTGAGTGTGTGTTGGATTCATTCTGGTGCCTTACTAGTCATACAGTATCCTAGTATTATAAACTACTTGGTGGTAATTTCAATGAATTAGTTCAGTTTTTACTGCTAAGTAAGGTCTTAAAGGGCCTACACACAGGAAGCAATGATCGACAAGTAACTTGCTTAGCAAAGTGCTTGTCGCCAACTCTGGTTGCCAGGTAACCTTCTTGCGTGTTTCCCACCTCCAAATGTTTCCAAGTGAAACCATCAGCAATGTCTAGCTAGTTCATTATTAAAAAGCTTATCTTATTAGCATATATTTTAGTTTATGCTGTTGTCATGAATAGCTTATTATTCTTATTATTAATATCATGCGGCAAGTATAGAATGGAGACTCTTGTGCATCGTGGACGAGGAAAAAGGATGTAAATGTATACTCATAAGGAAATGCAAACCATTACGGAAACATGGATCTAAGCAACGCGTTTCCGGTTATTATCCTTATAAAATTTCTGTTTGTGTTCTTAAAGCACACGGCAGTAATGAACACCTCGTTACCTCATGTTGATGGCTCATGTTTCCACACGGAAAATGTTTTGGGGAGTTCACTGTTTAGCGGCATGGCATCTGTGAATCAATGGTAATTAAAGCTCTGATTGGTAATCGAATCGCGTCGCTTTAAAAAACTTTGTTGAATTGTGTACACGCCCACTTGGCATCGCTTGAGAAAATTTCGCCTTTCTTCACATATTTCACTGCCACTCATTAACTTTGCATAGTCGCTTGTCCCTCATCACTTCCTGTGTGCGTATCACTTTAAGTAAATGCGTACACGTTGTATCAAAGGGATTTGTCATGGACAAAAAAATCATAATCCGGGATGGGTGAAATGAAGTGGCTGTGAGCAGCGAAAGTTCACTCACTGTAATGCAGTAAAATAGAGTCAAGTAGCATTTATAAAAGTGGTAGGATGGGAGGGTGTTGTTTTAGTCTGGTGTATTAGATCAATACACTGACATTAGAATTCACAAGACATGTTGGTTAAATTTTGCATTCTGTTTTTGTATTTTAGTTAACACAATTTCATAATAATACACATAGTAACATAAAAAATACACAACATAATTTCTGAAATAATAAAATGGAATTATGCAGCTGTGTATTTGGTTTTAATCTGAAACTCTAAATCACTGTTTCCTGTGGATAGCCACAGGATATTTCCGGACCTTTTTATTTTATGACTTTTATTCTTGCCAGCTCCTGAGACTCTGATGCGTGCTCTGGAGCTGTTAAACTACCTGGCAGCGCTGAATGATGATGGAGACCTGACTGAGCTGGGCTCCATGATGGCGGAGTTCCCTCTGGATCCTCAGCTGGCAAAGATGGTCATCGCCAGCTGCGAATACAACTGCTCCAACGAGGTCCTCTCTATCACCGCCATGTTATCAGGTAATACACACTCAGCACAGTGTGGCTTTGATTTGGTGGACATTGTTTGTCCCATGTGGACAAATTGTGGTATCATGTTTGGTAAAGACCTAGAACAGCTTTAGTATACTTTGGCAAGTTTCTGGAAAAATCCTCATATTTTTCTTCCTGAAAGAACAGCAGCTATTAACATAAAGCACAATTGTATTCTCCTCATTTTATCTACAAGGTAACAAACAAGTCCTGTTGAATATCTGTGGAGAAAGAAAAACACTGTAAATCATTTCTGGAGTCAGTGTGCTGCTGTAGTATGTAGTAAGCGTGTCCACTTCCTGATGAGATGATTTTAGGGTGTGTTGAGTGGAGGGGTGGGGGAGAACAGGGAAAATAAGACGGAAAAAAGGCTTTAGGTGAGCGCTTCATAGCTTGGTAAATCCTGCATGGAATTGGTTTTTTATTTTTTTATTTTTTTTTGCATAAATGGTCAGCATTTATTTGGATCTGACACTAATCCAGCATTTGATCCAAATTCAGACAATTTCTAGAAGTAATTTACAGCGTTTTTTACATTTTTATTATATAATTTTTAAAAAAAGTTTTTTTTTTAACAAGCTTAAGCCTTACTGAATATACCTCATTGGTGAAAGACCAACTTGCCCTGATTGGGATGGTTCCAGAGAGGTTTGTAAGAAGCTTTATAAGCTGCGGTCTCTGGAACGTCCCACATTAAGGCAATCAGAAGCGGTGCGTGCTCTCTCTCCCTCCCCCTCCGTGTAGCATAGCCTGTGCCATGCTCTAGCCTCTCAACTAGGCCTTGTGTCCTGTTTAAACGAGTGACTCATGCCTATGGGCGGCTATGTTGGGGCCCATACCAACCTTGTTTAGTCCCACAGTGCTTTGTGCGCCCCACTGAGGCCAAGAAGGCAGCTGACGAGGCCAAGATGAGGTTTGCCCACATCGACGGAGACCATCTCACCCTGCTCAACGTTTACCATGCTTTCAAACAGAGTACGTACCACACATAATTACACAACACAAACGTAATCAAACCTTTTACTAATATAATAATCCGTACAATGATAGAAATGCTTTGTCACATACACCAACCTTGCATGCAGTGAAATTCTTAACCTTCACACTCCCTCATAAGTAAACTAAATTAATAAGAATAAAATATAAAAAAGAATGTATAAATAATTTGAATCAGTTGAATATGCTGCCATGTCATTCAGTTCCGTTGGTTTTGTGAGCGTAACAGAGAAGTTGCTGCTCTCCAACCAAGAGCTACATCTCCAAAATCCATCAGCGTCAAAACCCTGACTTTACATTTTGACAGTAGCAGCACTGACTGCTCAGATCTTCTGGGCCACTGTGGGATGAGGTACTTAATTATTACTCTTGCCTGTTTTTTCCCCCTCCCTAGACCACGAGTCTGTTCAATGGTGCTATGATAACTTTGTGAACTACCGCTCGCTGATGTCAGCAGATAACGTACGGCAGCAGCTGTCGCGCATCATGGACCGCTTCAACCTGCCGCGGCGTAGCACTGAGTTCACCAGTCGCGATTACTATATCAATATCCGCCGTGCGCTGGTCACCGGCTTCTTCATGCAGGTGTGTGTGTGTGTGTGTGTGCGCGTGTACTGTTGAGCTGGAAGTGTAATAGGTAGTGGAGGCGAGTGTTGGGTTTACCTTTGTTTGATTGGGTCTGATTGCTGATTTTTTTTCTTTTTTCTTCTTCTTTTTCTATTAAACACCCCACTAGAGATTTTGCTTCTGTCAGTATTTGAAGCAATATTGAAAATAGTTTAGTGAAATGTTGTATTGTGGGTCTCATTGCAGCTCGTAATTAATCAGTTTATGCCAAAAGGGACATTTAAGTTGCCACATCGTAGACAAATGGTCCTGCATGAATCGGCTACAGCTTATTGTTGTTAATGAGCAGATAATTATTTATAAGACATTGTCAAATGCACTGTGATTTTGTAGTTTACGATTATACTTCATTTTCTGTTTAGAATTACAAGCAGAAAGTTGGAGTTTACTGAATAATGAATAGGTTTTAAACCCTCCTGCAAGTGCACAGTCACTCGGACTTGCCATTATAATGGATAGCTCTCTTTCAAAGTGTAACCATTTAAGCATATAATCAGAAATCAATTCAGTTTTTTTTGGCCTGCTGAAGGAAAATAAATGGCATTTTTAATGGGCCTGTCTCCAGAAGGGGCGCCTGAAACAAGTGACCTGACTAGTTAAATTGCTCCATTAATATCAAAATATTTGTCAACATTAACCTTTACTGGCAAGACAAACTTGTGCCTTCATGTACGAATTACAGGGCGTTCTGTCGCCAACTTCTTTGTTTGCAGTGGGATTTTATTGAGACTGATCACCCCGTTTAATCCGCACATTTCTTTGCCGAATATTTAATTGGCTTGAGTGTGAGGGAGAGAGAGAGAATGCATGGAAGTGTGTGCATACATGAGAGCAGGAGATTTATTTGTTAATTTGCTGCTGTTGTTATCAGGTGGCCCACCTGGAGCGTACAGGACACTATTTGACAGTGAAGGACAACCAGGTGGTCCAGCTGCACCCGTCCACTGTGCTGGACCACAAGCCCGAATGGGTGCTGTACAACGAGTTTGTGCTGACCACCAAGAACTACATCCGCACCTGTACAGACATCAAACCTGAGTGGTAAGCTAAAAATCCCTAGTGCTCGTGATTCATAAGTGTGGGTGTGCACTTTCTTGTTTTTTGTGTGTCTAAGCTTACAATTCAGAAAGTAATGGGAGGTGTAATGCACAAATTATCCCTGTGTTCACTCTAGCAAGTGACAAGTTCCTTGTGTAGGTTGTGGACATGTAGCGCCTACTATTGTTGTTGCTTTTGAGTGTGCTCACAATATTTATTTATTTGTTTGTTTATTTATTTTTTAAATGGGAAATAGTCATAAACATAATGTGTAAATGGCCCTGTGATGGCCTGGCGAGCTGTCCAGGGTGCATTCTGCTCTCGCCCAGAGTCGGCTGAGATGGGCAACAGCCTCCCCGCCACCCTAATAAGGATTAAGTGGTTCAGAAAATGAACGAATGAATTAATAATGTGTAAATGGCCGATTAGCAGAACAGACTATCCCTGCTAATTGTGTACATTAAACAGGGGTACCTGCCACCTGTCCTATGTCTTTCAGTGCTTTATTTATCTTCATTGGTTGTTTTTAAGAAAAAATGTACAGTGGAACCTCGCAAGATGGGTGTAATTCGTTCCGGGACCCAGCTCATAGAGCTCGTAAAGCAAGGCGAATTTTCCCATAGGAAATAATGGTAAACCCATTAATGTATTCCAGGCCTCCAAAATGCCCCAAAGTATGCCTAATATAAGACTTTTTAAAGGTTGTTTTACTCATAAATAATAACCTATGTTTATCTAAAGTAAACACTAACAAAAATGTATTAATGAAATGCATAAAAAGGAAAAATAAACCTGCACTTTACCTTGAAGATGCGATGAGTCTGGCATAAGTGACGTGAGGAGAAGGAGAGGGAGGAGGAGGTTTTTGTAGTACAGCACCAACATGTACATCAGACAGGAAATGTTAACTAATAGTAGGTATTTGAAGAAATGTTCAACCATACTTTCCATAGAACCGCAGTGTGAAACTGTTTTAGCCAGTATAGATTCATGTCAGACATATACCTAGAAAAGGAATGGTAATTTACTATTGGTAGTTACTATTGGAAGCTGAACATTATGGCTGGTTGCAGTGGTGGCTTAGTGAAGGCTCTGGGTTACTGATCAGAAGGTCCATGGCTCAAACCCCAGTATTACCAAACTACCACTGTTTGGCCCTCAATCAACGCCCTTAACCCTCAACTGTTCAATTGTATAAATGAAATAAGAAATGTAAGTTGTTCTAGATAAGGGCGTCTGCCAAATACCGTAAATGTAAAGTTAGTATTGCTCAGCTTCACAAAATGATCTGGATGATTCATCATCTGAACATGGATTTTTATTGGTGAAGAGAAAAGAAGAAATTGTGTGCATGATGGAAAAGCTATGCTATACCACTCTTACCAATGGAATTTTTTTTCCAGGCTGGTCAAAATCGCTCCGCAGTACTACGAGATGGGCAACTTCCCTCAATGTGAAGCCAAGCGACAGTTGGAGCGCATTGTTGCGAAACTCCAGACAAAGGAATACACTCAGTACTAAACGCCCTGGACGGCTTAAAGGACAATATAACGTTTAACCTGCAACTGTTCATGAGGTCTCTTCTCTTAGCTCTGAAGGTTGTATATTGTCATGTCAACATTTAGGTTATCATTTGTTTTGGGTTTTTTTTCTTTCCCCTCCCCTTTTGTTTTTTTTTTGTTTGTTTTTTTTTGTTCAAATTATTTTTATAAGGAAATTTTCTTGCTTTCATCTCATTTTGGCTAATTGGTGTATTGTGATGGTGTTGACTGTAGACAGAAATGATCTGTTTGGTTGGGAGTGAATGCTCAACAGAGACACAGCATACATCGACCATTTTTATACACGTTCATTCATGTGGATGTTGACATTCCTTATCGACGTTGCAAATTTTACTGAAATGTAACTGAGTAGACAAGTACTTGTTTATTCTGTTAAGCAATCTTTGAATTCAATAAAAAAATTGATATCAGCTGTTCATCACCTGGCAGATTCAGTATGCTTTGGTTGTATATTGTTTGTCATGCTTTATTTTAAGCAAGATTAACATTCAACATGGATAAAATGTCTTACAATGGCTAATATATTTAGGCAAGGGTTCTATTACATGTGAAATATAAGGATGCCCTTTACCCTTAATATTGAAGACTGATTAATAAATGTTGATGAGTAACACTGTTTCAGGAGTGCTAAAGTGATCAGTGTAATTTGAAGTGTGTTACAGTGACTGAGATGTGAGCAATTGTGGAACTTCATGGTGTCTCAACAAAGCCACTGGTCAATTTTTATTCCGTTTTTAGCAGAGGATTGAATGGAGTTAATGGACAGAGGTGAGATTAATTAACTCAGAGGAACTAAAAAGGAAACTCTTCAGTAGTCATTTCTCCCATGAGTGATAGTACTGGAAGCTCCTTTGGAACATTCTCCCCTATGTACATCCGAAATTAAAAATTGGTCTTACTTTTTCTTTCGTGTCTAATTATATTGCACAAAATTGTGATTAAAGGCCTGACAGATATTTTCTATTGAGTGGCCTGGATTCCTTTCTTTTCATTGTAGGGTCTATGACAATGGCCTATAGATAACTTTTCAGTTTTATCATAGATGGTTGGGCTGGGGGAAGACTGTAGAGACTGGGTGTAATTGTGTCTGCTTGAATCCTATTGTGGTGATTTTTGAAAATCTTTTTCATTCTCTGGGTCACCTCATCAAATGAAAGGAGCCAAGTTAGTCAGTGTGTGAAGAGGGTTGTGGGTCATCACTGAAGTAAGATTTGTTCTCTCATGCTGGGGTTATTCAAGGTCTAGTGTTGTTGCATCACTGATTTTTGGGTAGAGGGCCAACCATGTTCTAGAAGGAAGCCACCTGGGTAACTCTATTAGGTCAATCTATTCCTGCCTTGCACTGGCACTCTCTTTGTTCATTCCTGGCGCCCAGTGCGGCTGTAATACACCCACTATTTCTTGCTGACATCTATGAAGGCACTAGTTTGAGTTGGCACCAGATAGCTTTAA
>JBCNYH010000010.1:7709222-7721462 GCA_039654325.1 Tandanus tandanus
AAGTTTCCACAGTCTGTGTTGATTTGGGGAGCCATGTCATCTGCTGGTGTTGGTCCACTGTGCTTTATTTAGTCCAGGGTCAACGCAGCTACCAGGATATTTTAGAGCACTTCATGCTTCCTTCAGCAGACAAGCTTTATGGAGATAAATGCAGAAGAGCTGAAGGCTGCTATTGAAGCATCCTGGTCTTCCGTAACACCTCCGCAGTGCCACAGGCTGATAGCATCCATGCCACGTAATTCATGCAAAAGGGGCCCGAACTAAGTGCTGAGTACATATGCATGATTATACTTTTCAGAGGGCTGACATTTCTGTATTTAAAATCCTTTTTTTTTTTTTTTTGATTTCATGTAATATTCTAATTTTCTAAGATTTTGAATTTGGGGTTTTCATAAGCTGTAAGCCATAATCATCAAAATTATAACAAATAAAGGCTTTAAATATTTTACTTTGCATGTAATGTGTCTATATAATCAATCAATCAATCCGGAAGCATTTCCCTCAGCACTTGCAATGATTTTCAAGTTGTGTATGTCACCGCTCCATCTTGCTGAAACCACACATCGAGTTTATCAAGCTCAAGGTGTCCATGTTGGGGTTGGGCTACCAACATACTTTTGCACCATCTCTCTTGCCTCACTAATTTTTTTGTGTGCAAATAATGATAAATTAAAAACTGTATTGAATGAAGTTTCATGCAAATAATAATTTGGGGCAACTCGGTTGGCAAGTGTGCTAGCAAGGGCTTTTTCCTGGCACTCTGGTTTTCTCCCATGGTCCAAAGACATGCAGATAAAGTTAATTGACTGTTCCAAATTGACCATAGGTGTGGATGTAAGTGTGAATGGTTGTGTGTGTGTTACACTGCAAAGGTCTGGTGAGCTGTTCAGGGTGTACTCTGCCTTCGCCCAGTGTTGGCTGAGATAGGCGCCAGCCTCCCCGTGACCCTAGTAGGATTAAGCGATTCGGAAAATGAGTGAGTAAGAAATAATTTGATTATCTTTAACCTTTTTTTAAATTTACCTGTGAAATGTGGGGTTTTTTTTGGGTCACCCTGTACTATATGGGAATGGTGCGATCCAACTGTTCTGCTATCTGTGGAATAAAAGACATGAGGCCTAATGGATGACGCTTGAATCGAAATGACGGACACTTAAAGCTTGCAGCAGACAGTGTCATCGTTATCATACTTTAAAATAGAGAAATATGGCATAAAAATCTAGTTTTAGTTTGTTTTTCTTGTGTTTCCAAAAAACTTTAAATGTATTTAAAAAGATGCTGCTAGCTATACAGCGTTAATGCTCCGCTTTTTATGTTACCATGTAGAATATGCTAAAACAATCATTCTTGTCAGGCTCAGTTGATGCCATTGATGTATAATTGTTAATTATCAACTCCCACTTCTACATGGGGTTACATGGTGGCGCAGTGCTTAGCACGTTCGCCTCACAGCAAGAAGGTCCCGGGTTTGATTCCCGGGCTTGCAGCGTTTCTGTGTGGAGTTTGCATGTTCTCCCCGTGCTTGCGTGGGTTTCATCCGGGCACTGTGATTTTCTCCCGCAGTAAAAACATGCACAGTAGGCTAATTGGCGGTTCCAAATTGCCCTTAGGTATGAGAGTGAGTGTGAATGGTTGTATGTGTGTTGGCCCTGGTGAGCTGTTCAGGGTGTACCCCACCTTCGCCCAGAGTCGGCTGATATAGGCGTCAGCCTCTCTGCGACCCTAATTAGGATTACGTAGCTTAGAAAATGAATGAATGAATGAATGAACTACATGTATACCCAATGTTTTTTCCTAGTTCCTAGATGTAAGAAGTTCACAAGAGACCTGACCTGCCAAATTTACTGATTTTCATGGGTGTATTTTAATAATGCCCTGTTTGAGCACTATATTAATCTCTTAAATGAACAGCCAATGGAAACATGCATATACTTAAAAGCCCATTTCCAGAAGACTGCATTTGTAGATAACCTTGAATGTTTTCAGAAGAAAAAAAGGAATATTCATGTGTTAACTTGTTTGATTCCTGATTTAATTTATTACACGAGATGTGAAGTATGCAATACATTATCAGGCCCTTCAAACAAATCACATCTCACAGTGGCTTTGTGAGACATAACTTTGGGGCACACGACCAACACAGAACAATGTCAATTTCTTTTTCTCATTACTTTAGCCAATGTAGTGAATCTTGTCAATTTCAGTAAGCAGGAACATGCTTATGCTATGAATTGAACCATTCAAGCACGCTGCAAAAGGTTTTGTCTAGTGTATAAAGAAAATGAGTTTCAGAGGGATGGAGAGACATATTCTTCAAAGCTGTACAAAAATTGCCTGCTTATAATTGTGTGGACAAATTATGCTATAATATTAAGATGAGGGTCTTTGATTATCACTGATATAGGAAAGGCTCTTTTGCTGTTTTATTCCCAAAGTCAGCGTAATTATTGGAGAGAGTATATAAATGAAACTCAGCACCATCTTGAGGGGAAAAAAAACAAAACAAAACCAAAAAAAAACCTCTGGTACCATGCCTTTGGAAAATTTCCAGTAATTAGTTAACAATTGCCCAATTTCAGGTTCATTTGTCTTGTAATACCCCCTTATTGCTTTTTATTGTCACACCAAAAGATTGATTGATGTTTTTATCTGGTTATAAATATAGAATACTTTAGAAAAGGAACATAAGAAGGCCAAAATAAGCTTTAAGGAAGTCCAATAGTACATCAATGTCTTATATCTTAAGTTCCATATACTCAGTAAGCTGCAGTGTACTGTGTGTTCTGACATTTTTCTATCATAGCCAGTATTAACAGTTTCAGCAATTTGCCCTACAGAAGCTCTTCTGTGGAATCCAATCTAGCTACTCATGTGCATCCATGACCCTTGGTGACTCATGACACTCTTGCCACTTTACTGGTTGTCCTTTCTGTACCAGTTTTGGTAGGTACTTTCCCTTGCATACCAGGAACCCCAGACAAGACCTACCGTTTTGGAGATGAATAGACCCAATAGTTTAGTCATTATGGCCCTTGTCAATGTCACAGAGATCCTTACACTTGCTCATTTTTCCCACTTTCAACACATCAGCTTTGAAAACTGACTGTTCACTTTCTGCCTAATAAAATAGGCAGATAAAAAAATATAAAAAATCATGCACTCATAATGTTTTTAATGTTACAGCTGATTTGTGTATATATCCTATCTGCAGCAAATTACATTTTGCTGCTTAACCTCACCAGCTTTGTTCAGTTCCAAAGGCAACAAGCCTTGGATGAGTAATATTTTCAATTATGTGCACACAGTGGGTAGTATTTGTACCTCCTAGTTTCAGGGTACCTGTTTCTAACCTAAGTTCGGGTTACCATCACTGTGGTGTTTGTTGGTACTTAATATGGCCAAAGGTTTGTGCACACCTGATCATCGCACCCAGGAGGCATTCCATGCACAATTACCACAAAGTTAAAATCCTACAACTGTACTGAATGTTTATATACCGTGTGATTACAGTTGTCCTTCCCTGGAACTAAGAGGCCCAAACCTGGTCCAGCATGACAATACCACAGTGCACATAGCAAAGTCTATGAAAACATGTTTTGTCAAAGTTGATGTGAAAAAAATTTGAGTGTAATGTTCAGGGCCCTGACCTCAAACCTCTGAACCTTTTAAATGGAGTAAAACAACGCCTGCACTCCAAGACTCCTTACTTGATCAGTAATGCTCTTGTGGTTGAATGAGCAGAAATCCCCACAGCCATGCCCCAACATCTATTGTAAAACATTTACTGAAGAGTGGTGGATATTATGACAGCATTTGTCTTAACAAGTATGACTGAGTCATTAAATTTGCTATGTGTATGAGCATGTTTTCTGGCCAACATCAAGAATTTTTCATATAAAATGTTGCTTTAAATGTCAGGTAGACATAGGATCTATCTCTTTGCTGCATTTCTAGCTGTTTGGTGCCCTATTTTGTAAAACTGTTTGGGTAAATTCAAACCCTCTAAGACGATCTGAAGCGATGCATCAATCTGTTACACTTTAAGAAAAATAAAAAAATATATAGGCCATGGTTGTCAGCTGGAAAAGGGTGGAATGCACCCTCCAGGTCTGGAATGAGGTGTGGAGGAGTTTAAGCATCTCGGGGTCTTGTTCACGAGTGAGGGAAGGATGGAGCGGTAGATTGACAGGCAGATAGGTGCAGCCTCTTCTGTGAAGCGGAGCTTACCAAAATGTATTAGGAACATCCTTAGGTGATCACCTACCCATCATAAAAACTTTGATAAAATCTGGCAAAAACTGTGAACATCAAGTTTCTAAGAGTCAGACAAACAAACCAACCCACACAAATAAAAATATAACCTCCTTGGCAGAGGTAACCTGCTGAGCTCTAACATTCAGAGCTGAGGCAGTAGGGATCACAAGTAGTGTTCTGTTAACATAATGTTGTGTTTTTATATATTATACCTTTGCTAAACTTACCACTGACTCACTCATTTGCCAAAGTGTTTAATCCTACTAGGGTTGCAGGGAGGCTGAAGCCTATATTAGACAGTGTGCAAAGGCTGGGATCACACTAACAGCTCACCAGACCATTGCAGGGCTAACATACATACATATATGTAATCAAGGCCAAAGGCACTTCAACAAAGTAGTAGAGTGCACAACTTTTTTTACTATAACTTTACAGGGATGAACAATATTTCTTTTAAAATACATTTTTATTATCTCATTGAATAATCTCATTGGATCAGTGAGTAGAAATGTTGCAAACCTACATGACAGCAAGATATAAGTGCTCAACATCTTATGCTCTTGTGGCTGAAAGACAAATCTCAAAAGTCCTGGTCAAAAGCCTATTGAAAAGACTTCTCTGAGGGATAGACCCTGTTTTAACTGCACTCCATATTAATGCCCATACTTTTGAAATAGGACGCTTATTGGTCAGGTGTCCACATACATTTTACCACATATACATTTATATCTGTTTTTTTCATTAATCAGAATAACAAAAATAATCAAGTAGTTATATGTAGAGTATGCTAAGATAATATTTGCTGTGAAGAGAGCGCAGCTCGCAGAATAGCAACACTAATTGTGCTTTCCCGCCTGACTCGATTTATGTGGTAGCGCATGCGCGGCGATTTTTAGAGTTCTCGCAATCGTTGCCACCACCTTCCATGCAGGAATAAACGGACCTGGAGAGATAAAGTACACGCGGACTATATAGACTTGGATTAACAGCCCCTCACAGCACTCCACTTCTCTATGAGAACTTCAAGTTATAAGATAATAACTGCATTGTATGGCAGCATAACAACTGCGCTTTCATGGGTTTCCTCTGGGTACTCCGGGTTCCTCCCACAGTTCAAAAACATGCACATTAGGCTAACTGTCTATTCCAAATTGCTTCTCGGTGTGAGTGTGAATGGTTGTGTGTGTCAGCCCAGCAATGGTCTGGCGAGCTGTTCATGGTGTAACCCGCTCCAGCCTCCCCGCACCCTTATTGAGGATTAAGCAGTTCAGCAAATGAGTAATCGAGTGAGTGAGAGAGTGAGTGATTCCAGCCTATATGTTTATTTTACTCACTAGCCGAACCACTTAATCTTATTAGGGAGGCTGGAGCCTATCTCAGCTGACTCTGGGCAAAACTGGGGTGCACCCTAAATAGCTCAAGACCCTTTTATGGCCAGCACACACAACCATTTACACTCATAACTAGGGGCGCCAATTCCCCTAATGTGCATGTCTTTGAACTGTGGGAGGAAACCGGAGTACCCAGGAGAAAACCCATGCAAGCATGGGGAGAACACAAACACCCAAAGCTTGGGACTCAAACCCAGGACCTTCTTGTTGTGAGCGGATGTCTTAACCACTACATCACTATGCATGCCACCCATATTTATTTTAGTTTTTAGATAAACTGCATTTCTTTTTCTTTTTTAGATCTAGAAAGGGGATGAAAACTTTTGCACTCGATTGTGTCAAGAATAAGTTGCACGCTGAGACACTTTTTTTTTTTTTTTTTCCAGCTCCAGTTATTTTTGCGATGAGATGATGGAGAACTGCTGTAGCTGTGCAGAAGTAAAACGGTTGAGGGAAATAAGAATATGGGAAATTAGAGGAAATAAGGACACAGGTCGCGGAGAAGAGTCTCGCGCCGCCGAAGGACTCCCACGTGACTGAACAGAGCAGCTCGAGCTCCATCCGCCGTTTGCTTCCACAGACAGGACGGAGCGGAACCGAGCCGAGCGACACTCGTCTGAAGACATTTCTCTTCTGAATCACTCTTTCCAACACACGTCTCCAGTCTCTCAGACCATGGAGGGCTATGGGCTGTCGGAAGAGGAGCTCTTCGCCTCATCTCTGCACAACTTCACCTGGGAGAATTCGTTTGAGCAGGTAGGAGACACCAGCAGCCCTATCAGTCCCAGGCTGCAAACCGCCATCCACAACCGAATAAACGGCTCATATTCGACATATTAAGGATGAAATATACAGAAAACGTATACATTTAACTGTAATAGCTCCTGCTTCATCGAAATATTTTGGTAAAGTTTTAAAATGAATGCTGATATTGATTTATGAGGCTGCTGGAAAATCTCTGGAGTGACCAAACCCTGAAATTCCGTTAAGCTTCAGGTGCGCTGTATTTAAATCTATCTAAAAAAAAAAAAGTCACGTGCCAGGTCACGTGTTGTAGGTTTTAGTTTTGGGCAGATAAGTGGAAAGACTCCACTGCAATCTTAATCTGGATTTCCTTCACAATATGTGAGCTTGCAGTCAGTTGAATTGAGATGATAGGCAACTTTTCTTTAAAGCAGGGGTTCTCAAACTTTTTGGCAGCCAGGAAGTTTTTTTAAACTCTGCAACTTCAACCCACATATTCCAGCTGTTTAAATTGCCTTGTGATAGCATATGGTACAATAATATGTTGCAGTCACAGACACATATTAAAGGGATGGCACATGTCAATTTTGTTGTTGTTGTTTTTTAAAGCTGCGAACTAAATGGGCGGCATGGTGTCCACCTGTGTTTGTCCCCGTGCTCGGGCATTTCCGTGTGGAGTTTGCATGTTCTTTCCGTGCTGGCGTGGGTTTCCTCCCACAGTCCAAAAACACACACATTAGGCTAATTCCAAATTACCACTAGGTGTGAAGGTGAGTGTGAATTTTGTGTGTGTGTGTGTGTTGCCCTGCGATGGTCTGACAAGCTGTCCAGGGTCTACCCCGCCTTCGCCCAGTGTCGGCTGAGATGGGCTCCAGCCTCTCCACAATCCCAGCAGGAGTAAGCAGTTCGGCAAGTGAGTGAGTGCGATGAAAGAGTGTAAACGAAATAATTATATGACTGTACTGTGATGAGGCACACCAATGCAACTTTATGGGCTAACAATGACTCAAAAAACCATGTGCTGATTTAAATCTGCCCTCTCAGAACCATGCCTACTTTTTCTTATGCACCCATGATGCATTGGACCTCTTTCATGGTTTCATTTGCCTACTTTTTACTCACTCTCATTCTACTCATTTGCTGAACCGCTTAATCCTACTAGGATCACTGGGAGGCTGAAGCCTATCTCAGCCAACACTGTTCGAAGGCGGGACACAACCTAAACAGCTTGCAAACACACAACCATTCACACCCACACTCACATCTAGGGACAATTGGGAACAGCCAGTTAGCCTAATGTGCATGTCTTTGGACTGTGAGAGGAAACTAGAGTACATGGAGGAAACCCATGAAAGCATGGGGAGAACATGCAAACTCCACAAAGAAGGCCGGGACCCAAACCCAAGACCTTCTTGCTTGCTTGTTTTTACCACTTTTCAAAAATATGCAGTGGGTGGGGACACAAGTTCACATTAATTATAGGCCTACTTTCGTTCATTCATCAGTAAGCACTTTATATGCACGTGCCATGTTGCATTCTGAGCCTATCCTGGCAACACTAGATACAAAGTGGGAAAACACTCAGAATGGGACGCCACTCCATAACAGGGTACAATTCACATGCTCACTCGCACCTGGGGTATTTCAGCACAGCTGTTCCACCTACTGTCATAGTTTTGGAAACTCACTGGAGACCAGAGAACCCAGAGGAAACCCACCACATAGAAGGAGAACATAGAACAGACCCTGTGTATGACTTAAATTCATCCAATTCACATAACATATCAAACTAGGTAATATATAATGTACATATTTAGGCAGTGCTTGATAGCAGAGCTCCCCATGAGATTTTTGTCGAATGTATTTATTTTCCGTTCATTTTTTAAAATCTATTTTCTACTATATATATTTTGTCTATGTTTTAAAAGTTTGTCATGTTCTCCAGAACATCAGTAGAAGCAATAAATCTATAAAATAATTTAAATTTGTTTTTGTTTAGATGTTTTTCAGGAAAAAACTAAACAAAAACTGCAGTACACATTCCTGATAATGTTGGCACATGCCAATGCATGACAGCCAATCAGCATCGTGATGCATACGGACACTGAATAGACAGATGAACGAGCCATCCAAAATCAAGTCGATGGTTTCTTGAGCATGGTGCTCCAGAGGCCCTCGTGGGAGCTCTGCTATAAAAACACAATAAATCAGATAATAATAATAATTTATGGTTTCCATCGCAGTAGCAGAGTAAAAATAAAATCACAAAACCCTAGTTATACTTCACAGAGCCCACTTTGAGAACCACTGTTTTAAAGAATGGACGCAGCATTACCATTGCATCTCTTTAAGCAATCCTCTGCACTTTTCAAAAGACAACATAACTTCACATGGATAACAATCCAAAGTTACACTCATACTGCAGGGAATGAAAATTGAAGTCATGGCCTTGATTTAAATGATTAATAAACACAATAAACAGAATGCATAAATCCTCTCCAGGAATCGCATCAATAAAATAAACTCAGCTAGTTCATGCTTTGAAGCAATCAGAGAGAGAAGTGTGATGTGGGGCAGTTCTAGGGTGATCTAGGCTGTAGGTCTATAATTCAGATTAATATATTGACATCAGTGTTCTAGAGAACCTTAGTGGGAAATTGTATTTGCTGAGGCATGGGTGATTGATGTACAAGCTTTTTGGTATAAAGGACTTCTGACTTTTATTATTAGTATTGGTGTGCTGTGGTATACAATGTGAGGCTTCTGTTTAAGGTTGCACTGGATTTGTTTGTACGTTACATACGCACTTTAAAATGTTATCATTATGCTTTGTAAACACTTTGTGAAAATGAGCTGAACCTTTATCTGTGTAGCTTTTGATTGATTTGAGGGATTCTTCTGTCAGGATCAGTACTAGATCGTATTTTTCCTGTGTTAAGGTTTGAGTTAATGTTGCAAATGAGTGTGGGGTCAGTGGACGCTGTGCAGATGATGCACCTGAACATCTGAACGGCCCAAAAGCATGCAAACATCTCAATGTCTGATATCACCATCCTTTATCTCTTATAAGAGTTCATGAAATGCATTCTTTATTAGATATGTTTTAAATCATCAAGACTTATCATCAGTGCTGTGAATGCTTCCTGTGTACAATGATTAACAGTCATCTACTCATCACACACACTAAGCAAAAGATTTAGCAGGGTTTATTATAAATGTATACTTACAGAAGAGACACCAAACATAATAATGAACCTGTATGAGCTCTTGTGACTGATGCTGTTAATACTAGTTGCATATTTATACTGCTATTGTTTGAACAGGTAAGACTTATCCATACACATCTCAGCTTCTGATCACACCAGCTTCCATTTTTTTACACAGATTTATCCCTGTAGGTATTGAGGGTAATTCCCTAAAACCTTTTTGTTACAGTATTCAGGCGTCAAGCAAAAAAATAAAAATAAATAAAAAAATAAGCAGGAAAGACTAATTTTGCAAAATGCTATATAATAGGCCAGTCAATAAGACTGCAGGGTGCACAGTTCCCCACAAAGAGGCTAAAAATGGGAAGAAAACAGAATTAAGCTAGGTAATTAAAAACCAAGGGTGCTCTTCATTTCCTGCACATGCACATCCAATTACTCTCCCAATGCATCAAGAGGTTTGTGCACTTTCATGGTCCACAGACACGTGAGCCACTACGGGCTGATGGAGCCTAAAAGCTCCTTTAAAAGGCTTTTCCTTAAAAAGAATCAGGAAGAAAAAAATATAGAAAAAAGCAGGCATGAGAGGGAGCATTGGTTTGCTGCTTTCTTTGTTTCCTGTTGTCTTGGTTGGTAAGTGCAGAAGAAACAAACAAACAAACAAGCAAATAAATAAATAAATAAATAAGGCAGTGTTGAAACAGTGTGTCCTCATGCCCAGATTATCCACTCATGCTTAAGCAGTAAGTTAAGTCTTTACATTATTCACATGGCTGTACATGGTGTGCTGGGCCGGGTCTGGGCCCGACCACAGCTGTGAAATCAATGGGTGCTGCTGTTAGTTTAACTCTAGAGTAGGAGTTAGACACTCTTCAGCTAAGAGCTGAGCATCTCAAGCCTCACCAGGTTCATGTTATTTTGGATTTTGCTGTATTGTCTGCCACTCTGACAGTGGAAAAGTTTGGGTGCTGAAAAGAGCTGAACGTGCTGCGTGCGTACACACTTGGCCTTTTGCTAAGGCTGTTGCTCTGGTTCCTGCGGCTCTGTAGGCAGCTGTCCACGGTGCTGAACCTTTCGTTTTGTGTTCTGCCTTTGAAGCTCTCAGTCTGAATCACTGTCTTTCCTGAAACCCATCATTTAAAGCCTTCACAAAGAAATGAGATGAGAGTTCTTGCCAAGTTTTTGATTGTGTTTGTTGCCATTTATAAATCTGAAGATACAGGGCTGGTGTGTTCTTGAAAGTTACATGAAATGTTGAAATGACTAGTGTTGAGTTCCAGACCACCTTAGCTGATACCGAGTCAGGAGTCAAGACCGAGAACAGATGATCAGATTTGTTCATTTGCTGGTTGTAGTATCTTTCTAATCTAACATGCAATTTCTTTTGAATGAACTATAATAGCCTGTCAATATTGGTATTATTAATTTCTAGAAACGAGGACACAGGACATGCAGAGGACATAGGCTTACCAAATACATCTATGCATTACACAAACTTATTATGTGCTATATTATTTTGAACATGGAAAATGAAGTATTTTGAAACATAGTCAGTTGAGATGTGTACGTGCTCTATAACTTTACAGTTACATTTTGTACCGGAACAGGAATATTACAACAGGAATAAGAACATGTTCATGGAAATAATGTTGTGGTCTCATGTGGTGTTAAAAAAATATTTTCGAGTCTTCGTTGGCCGAGGCTGAGAAAAATTTGAGCCAGCTTTATGACAAGACAGAGAGCACTCACACCAAACCGCTTAATCCTATTAGAGTCATGGAGAGGCTGGAGCCTATCTCTGCTGACACTGGGTGAAGGCGGGGTAGACCCTGAACAGCTCGCCAGACCATTGCAGGGCCAACACATACAACCATTCACATTCATGTCCACACCTAGGGGCAATTTGGAACAGCCAGTTAGCATAATGTGCATGTCTTTGGATGTTGGGAGGGAACCAGAGTACCTGGAGGAAACCCACGCAAGCACGGGGAAAACATGCAAACTCCACACAGAAACACCCTTGCTGAGCCCGGAACTCAAACCCAGGACATTTTTGCTGTGAGGCAGATGTGCTAACCACTAAACCATTGTACCACCCAGACAGAGAGCATTTATGTGTTATTTTAAGACCAACACCTCTCCTGTGTTCTAAAATGGTGTAGACGACAGTGTTTACAGTCAGATTATTGTTACAGATTACATGCAGATCGGTTGATTGGCAACTTTGGGTGTGAACTCTAGGTGTGTACATATGTGCGTGTGTGGTGCCCCGTGATGGTTTGGCATCCTCTCCAGGATGTATTCCCAACACACTCTTAGTTTTCTTGGGATACACTTGAGATCCGCTGCTGACTCAACCAGGGTATAGCAGGTACTGAAGATGCAGGAAGCAAAGAAAAATTTTAAGGTGACAGCATGTTTGGCAGTCTGAGTGCTGCTTAAAGTGATTGTAACAGTTAAATCTACTAGTTAATGTAAAAGTTAATCAAGAATCCAGTTTGGTTAAATGCTACAGAAAGTTCTGTGCTCCCTTTTTAGTAAATGGCAGTCTATTTATATACACTGCTCAAAAAATTAAAGGGAACACTTAAACAACACAATGTAACTCCAAGTCAATCACACTTCTGTGAAATCAAACTGTCCAC
>JBCNYH010000010.1:7721484-7732154 GCA_039654325.1 Tandanus tandanus
ATTTAATAAGAATATTTCATTCATTCAGATCTAGGATGTGTTATTTTAGTGTTCCCTTTATTTTTTTGAGCAGTATAGTATAATCCAGATTTGTCACATACCAAGGACAAGCTAATATTAAACATTACAAGTTCAAGGTTTGAAGAAAAAACAAACAATAATATATAGATTTATGCACTGCCTAAAGATGATGTAATGCCATGTAACCATCACGTTATGACTGCCCACTCCCAAAGTTTTGATATTGTCTGAAAGTGCTACGCTATTGAGATAAGATTTCTTTAATGTAACCCCAATATCACCCCAGGGTAGCGAGATACCATTCCGGGGCATAGGTTCACTTCCATAAGCATGTTATACACACCAGAAATGTCATGCGCTTCCTTAATGTGATTGGGTTAAAAGCCTTTCTATTCAAATGAATAATGCATTGCGTGGCAGTAATAGTTTATTTTGCCAGCTAAAAAACTAAAATACCTACTGCATATGGCACAGAATTCTGTTTACATTATTAAAAATAACCATTCTATAGAACGTCGTATCCCTCAGCCAGTACGCCTCAAGCGCACGGAGGACAAAAGTCATCCCCCATACAGTTTCGGACAATCAACATTTTATTAGCCACCCTACGCACAGGTTTAGGTCATAGGGAGTGCCTATGCAAAATTTCAGAAAGCTATCATGCATATGAGCCGAGTGATGGTCCGGAACTTTATTCAAGGTCACTGTGCCAAGGTCAAAGGTCACATATGCAAATTAGATACCCCGCGCACAGATTTAGGGCATAAGGAGTGCCTATACAAAAGTTCAGAAAGCTGGCATGTGCATGAGCCGAGCAATGGGCCGGACAAACTTATTGTCACGCTGCCTGCCCGCCCACCCGCCAAGCCAACGACAATACCCCTCCAGTCATAACCGGCTGAGGGGTATAAAGTGTATTTGGGGCAGTGGTGGCCCGGTGGTAGGGTCCTGGATTACTGATCCCAAGGTCGAGGATTTAAGCTCCACTCTCACCGGGTTGTTATTGCTGCCCCCCCAGTGCATTGCCGTCAGCGTGTTTCTGCCCTGTGATGGCCTGGCCAGCTGTTCAGGGTGTACTCTGCCCAGAGTTGTCTGAGATGGGCACCAGCCTCCCTGCGACCCTAATTAGGATTATGCGGTTCAGAAAATGAATGAATGAATGAAAAAGTGTATTTTATTTTATTAAAAAGTGCATTTTTATGGCTTGAAATAAATAACAGTTTGGAGGGGAAGATAGAGTAGAAGATGTTAACATCACTCAGACATTTATTCCAATTACAACACTTATATACCAGCATGAGAAGTATCACCACAGGGTTCTCATGTCTGCATGTACGCCGGAGGGGCGGACAGACAGACACTATAGGCTTTTCTTGATGTTCCGAAAGCAACTCGATGGTTTGACACTTTTTCCTTATCAATGGGGTTTCGCTTGTGCCACGCTCCGCTGAAACCTCAGTACATTTTTGTCATTGAAACATCCTTAGCAAACGGTTCTCAGACAGTATGTCAGCAATGGGTGATTCCACTCAGTAAAAACAGTGGTAATAGCTTGTAAAAAGGGTCTGTGCATCACTAGTTATATGCTCATGCTGTTTTTCTGCAAGCACCAAAAAGACAGGTTGATATTTAATAGGCCAGGTATGAGTTTGCAGCAGCTTTCTTAAGAAGTCTGATTAGATAGGCATTCATCCATGGCACTGCAATATGGTGCAAAACAGACTATGTACTCAGAGGTTGAATCTTCCTATAAGAAGGAATAAAAGTGAAAACAACTGATACGGTCTCACTGACTATATTTACATTTTTATGTCACTGTATAGTATCCAATGAACACCTTCCTCTGCCATTGAAAGTCTGTCCATGTGACTCAGCTACAAACAAGGACTATTTATGTGTAAAGCATCTGTGCAAGTGTTTGTGCTCAGTGGAGAAAGTTTATATTTGATGATTGTGCACTCTGAAGCTGTTAAAACAGGTCTTAGACAGATCCAGCATTTTGCACACGCATGGTGCCTCTGTTTGATCATCACAACGACACCTTAATTGCTTTGCAAAGCCTTAGAGAGAGAGAGAGAGAGAGAGAGAGAGAGAGAGAGACAGACAGACAGACAGACAGACAGACAGACAGACAGACAGACAGAGAGAAGAGGACAGAGAGAGGGGAGAGACAGAAAGGGACAGACAATGAGGGAGATGAAATAGAGCAGGAGAGATAGAGGGTAAAGAAGATGAAGAGAAAGAAGGAGAGAGTAAAAGGGAGAGATAGAGAGAGCTGGGGCAGAGAGGGAAAGTGAGTGTAAGAGGAAGAGAATGAGAGAGAGATGGATGAAGAAAGAGGGAGAGAGAGAGACAGAGAGGGAGAGAGAGGGGTTGTAGAGAGAGAGCGGGATGAGATGGAGGGAGAAGTGGGGACAGTGGGGAGAGGGAGGAAGAGAGAGAGAAAGGGGAAGAGAGGGGAGATAAAGGGAGTGAGGGACAGACAAAGAGAGGGAGAGATGGAGGGGGGGAGAGAGAGATTGGGTGATGAGAAGGGGGGTGAGAGGTTGGGTGAAGGGGGACACAGAGGGAGGAAGAGAGAGATAGGGGGTAAGAGAGGGAGAGTGAGGGAGAAATAAAGAGAGGGAGTGAGGGACATAGACAGAGAGATGAAGGGAAAGGGGGAGAGAGATAGAGAGAAGGAGAGAGAAAGAGAGGAGGTGAAGAGAGAGAGAGAAAGAAAGGGAAAAAAGAGAGAGAATCAGAGTTGGAATACCTGTGTCTATACTGCCTTACTGCGGCTCTTATTCTTCTCCCCATAAATTTATCACACAAGCAAACACTAAATACATTCCCTTTTCACTTTTCCTTCCAATTACGGACCCTCTTAGTTTTATTTTGTAAAAGTTCGTGTTATCAAAACAATCAGAACAGTTCACAAGCAGGTTTTCTCATTGCTGAACCAAAGGGCACTGAGCCCAATTACTCCACAGACATCCCATGGTTTGTTTAGCTGTACATTAATTTCCAAGGCCAGTTTGTGGTGAAAGGATGAAATGAATTTGCGGTAGGTGAGTGTTTTTTTTCTCTTTTTTTCCCTGTGTAAGTGTATTCTGTGTCATAAAAGCAGTCAGAACCGCTCTCTTTAGGTCACCAGGAAAGGTTGAGGGAATTTTTATACAGGCAATATTACGTTGCCACTTCTTGAACTGTCCTTATTCAGTGATTAAATAGATTCTGGCCTTGAGATCTGCTGCTCCAGCACTTTCTTCAGTTCTCTTTCCTACTTTCCCCCTTCTTCAAACCTCCAGCATCCTCCCCATCCCCAACGACGACTTTGAAGCGTGTGCTGCATGTCCCCCTGTATATGCCACACCTCCATATCTGTGTAAAAAATGCTCCTCAAGCACCTCCCACTTGTCCTTGGCCTTTTAAGGACATCCTGGAGGCAGATCCATTTCCCATCTCGATGATTTATATGGATCTTCATTGCAAAATGCGTTCCCTGAACGCACTGGACCTGAAGTAAAGTCATTTTGCGAAGGACGATGATGACAAGATGCAAAAAGTTTTCCTGGAGGAGAGTTTGCTGTTTGCTTGTTTTTTTCTCAGGTGTCTAATTCATGTTTTTATTGACTTGTTGATGGAAAGAATCCTATTACACGTACCAAGCTCCTTCTATTTCAGAATAGTGTTTTTGATGTCTGTGTTTTTTAGATATTAACTTAAACTTGTGCAAAGCACACATACATGCACTGTGGGCTATAGATTCTGGTTGTGTTTAAGAGCAAACAAACTTGCAGGTATTTTCTCGGCTGGATTTATCTATTCCCTCGCCTTTCTTATTGCCTCAATTAAGTGAAATTTAGCAGCTCTGCAAGGAATGCCCAAGTCCAGACTTGTTAGTTTTATCTGTGCGGAGCTCTTATTCATAAGACTTGGAGAGCTCTGGCCCACCCGGGCATCCAGTCTTCCTCTTTTCCTCTCTCTCTATCTATGTTTCTTTCTCTTATGTTCCACTTTGACTGCAACCTTTAGCAGAATGATCCACGTGGAGTTGAGCTGGGAGGCCTTCAGGAGAGAAGATTTTCCTCCAGAGAAGGGCCACGTCACTTTCTCTCTCCTCTCCATGAATACACACAGCGCAGTGTGACATTTCCTTGTTTTTTTAAATGCATATTCTTCCAGAAACCGACAGCAATAAGATGGATTATGAGCCTGCCAGGCAAATCAACTAATTGTGTCTATGTCTAATTGCTGTCTAAAAATATGTTGACTAAAATAGTTAAGAAAGGAATGAGTCAAGCTGTCTGCTAATGTTTTTGCTTTATCTATTGTGTTGCAGATAAGTGGCGTTACAGAGGCATAATAACGTGATCTATTTCAGGATAATCAGGAAGCTTACAGTATATTTAAGCTCCAGAGAGCAATCTGAAAACACATAGAAAGTTACTGAGGAAGTCGCCAGAGAACAATTTTCCATCTAAAAGTTGCAAAAGGTAATTTGCATGGAAGTAAGTTATTTTATCTGACCAGCACTCTGTGAAGTTCTCTTCAGAACCTAACTTATTGTTTGGGTTATAGTTTGTGTTCAGTCATTTAAATAAGATATAAAATGCTATGAACATGCTGTTATGGGACGATAGTCAAGAACGGGGTCATGTGGTCTGACACAATGCAAAGTGGAGCAGAATTACCACCCTGGAGCTGATTACTTTTCATCACAATGCTTACTTGAAAAAATAATAATAATAAAAAAAGTCCTGCACTGATACAAGAAACTTCAGAACGGATTAAAAGCACAGTTCACTACGGTCTTCTGAACTTTTTTTTACATTTGGTCAGTTCAAGAAGCTGCAGAGCTACACAGTCATAGAGCTATGCAACTTTATTACCCCATCCTGGTGTTTCTTTACAGACACAAAGACAACGACTCAAAACCTCGAGTCAAAAAGTCATTGAGAATTGCAGGTTGACTAATGGTAACCTCCAGTTCATGAGGGTCTGATTCCACTGAGATTCATATTTCATAGTCTAAACATAACACCAGAATTTAAACTGAATTAAATTGTGAAGCATGTGAAGATTCACACCCCTAATAACAGCACAATTCAAAGTGTTTTATTACTCTTATATTACAGCAATTTTATTATTTTTAAAGGCTCACACATTACTTTCCTATAAAGAGCAAGTTGGGGAAGCATGGTCGCCTAGGGGTAGCACATCCACCACACAGCAAGAAGGTCGTGGGTTTGAGTCCCGGGCTGAGCAAGGCCTTTTTCTGTGTGGAGTTTGCAGATTCTCCCTGTGCATGTGTGGGTTTCTTCTGGGTACTCAGGTTTCCTCCCACAGTCCAAGGACATGCACAATCGGCTAATTTACTGTTCCAAATTGCCCCTAGGTGTGAGTGTAAATGGTTGTGTGTGTGTTGCCCTGTGATGGACTGGTGAGCTGTTCAGGGTGTACCCTGGCAGAGATAGGCTCCAGCCTCCCCATGACCCTGATAGGATTAAGCGTTTTGGCAAATGAATGAATGAAATAGCTAATTGTGTCATCATTAGTCTCGCTCTTTTCTTTAAACTCTCTCTTGAAATTAATAAAGGAAATTAAATGCAGTTATGTAACTGATAAACCACAAAGTGCACAGTCCTTAGTTCTGAAGGTTTTCCCAGCTTGTCACAAAAATTTCATGGATTTACCTCACTGGTGAAGTGGGGTTTCTTTCCATAAATATTAAATAAACCATCTTTTTGCAAGAGCAAGGACTGCACATTTTTCTTTGTTAAATAATGAAACAAAAATTCTTCAGAGGCTTTAGACGTAAGGGGTTAGCCAGACAAGTCCTCTGAGTTAGGTAATACTATATAAACTGTAACATTAGAAACAGTGTTTTAATATAAACCTGGGAATTTGCTTTGTGGCCAGAGCTACTTTCAGTGGGATGTCCCATCCATCTGTCCATCATCGATACTGATGTGTGACTTTGGACGAGAGGTGGGGTAAACCCTGAACAGCGCGCCAATCTATTGCAGGGATTCAGTGCTATGTTGTAGAAAATGGATTAACCTACTCAGTTGAGTTGTACAGTGCTGTGCTATTAATAGTTTGACTGAGGCAGAATAAGTATAAATATATATTTTTAATGCAGATGATTATGCACATGAAAGTGTCTTCCTTCCTACAGCATTCCTTAGGTAGTGCTGTTAGAGGATATTAAAACTTTCTGCATTAACACTGGTGACTCACTGATGGTCTCCACAGCAGTAATGTTTACCATAGCAGTCTCGAGTTAAAACATTCAGAAAGCAGTGCTGCTGCTGCTGCGCATTAATGGAAGGCTATTAAAATGGAGAGACTTCAATAAATGCTTTCCCTTGCAGGAAAAAGATTTGTTCTAGAGGGCATTTTTATTATTGAAATGGAGAGCACTCAGCTATTTTGTACATATGGATGCAAATAAATATCAGATCCTCCAATCCTGCGAGGTTATTTATTCAGAGGGTCTGTGTATCTCTTGATACCAATGCATTTTTCTCCCCCCTGCAGGCTCTGCTCGCTGTATGTTTTGCCTAAATACTTTATTTCTCCAAATGGATTAAATGACACAATCAGTATCAATAGGATGAAGTTAAACTCGAGTGGAATAAACTTTAATTAGAGAAGGATTTTTTAAAAAATTGTACAGTATTTCACAATACTTGGTTTTAATCCTCTTATGTACCTGTGAGGCCTTGTTGTAGTTATAACCAGTGCAGTCTCTTGCACCCAGGTCTCCTGATGGTTACATTAGCTAATAAAGTGGCTCGAGTTTGTAAATTGCTGTGGTGGCACTTCCTTAGGAACGCCGTGCCCTGGACGTACCTGCGAAAGGACACCAGAGAATAGGAGGAAGTGGTCACCTTACCCCAGGGCTCATTGGGACAGCTGACAATCGCAACAGTCACCTGAGAGGCCCATCGGAAATCAATACATGCTCACTTTAATTGTGTGAGAAAAGAGATTCACCATTCACGGCTGCACATCATCTGTTAGGACAGCTTGACTTCTAATCCCCCCCCACCACACCCCACCCCCAGCACTCGCTGTCTCCTCTCTCCTTTTTTCCCCTTCCATCTAATTTCTCCTCACTCAGCGGATAAGTTGAATACGATTGCTTATCAGTAGGTAGATTATGAAAATTGAGCATTCTGTCTGCATTCCTGGCCCATTTGAAATGCATAGAACCAAAGTGTACAGCGGATTAGAGCGAAGTGCCACAGGCATTTTAAAGTCCTGTATCTCAGGCATTGGTTCTTCCTGCATGCAAGTTTGGCTGCTGTGCTGATGATGCATAATAATGACCTGGTTTATTCAATACAGATGCTTATCTGGGGGCAGATTTTTTTATTAATGTGTATTGATGTGTTCAACACACTGGCAATAGAATACAAAATTATTTCACGAGTTTAATTATTTCACTTTCAATAATTTCAGCAAAATGTGCTAAATACAGTAAAGGGTAAAAATAACAATGGGTCATTTATAAAAAAAAAAAAAGTTATAAACAGTAATGGCCAGGAAGTTTGAAAGCTTTTAGTAATATCAATTTATTTGTTGTATTTTATGTGTTTGTGCTGATTTCAGCCACTTTAATTTAGGTATCATGAAAAGGTGCTGAGCTGCAGATCCATTATACATACCACTCCTCCTTCTGCAACATGCTGGTCTGTGCTCTCTGATGGATTTCTTATTAGCTAGTCACTTAAGCCATAGATTTAGGAAAAGATAGATACCTCTTTGGGGTGGGCTGATCGTATTAGCAGTGCTGTCTCAGATAGGCCAGCTTTCCAGATTGAGCACATTGACTTGGATTGCGGTTTAAGTGTTCTACAAATGTCAGTGAATTGTGCGCAGTACAACTCTAGTGATTTTTGTGTGCAGGTGTGTATGTGTGTTCACTTCGTGAAATGCAAGATTACCTCAGTTAATCGATTAAGGAGACCCAGTCCTGGGTGGTATAGTGGCATAGCCGTCTTATAGCTCCAAGGTCCTCAGTTTAATCCTGAGGTTTGGTTACTGTCTGACTGTCTGTGTGGGGTTTTGTTTGATCTCCTCATGTCTGACTGGGTTTAATTTGGGGTTTCTGATTTCATTCCACTGTCCAAAAACATGCAAGTGGACTGGCTATGCTAAGCTGCCCTTAGTCATGGCTGAATATATGGGTTCATGGTTTCCAGAGATGAACTGGCGTTTCATCTGCATTGATTGTTTGATGTTTCATTTCCCTCTGGAATTCAGAGAGATGTCATGTTCAAGTGCTTGAATGATGCTGCACCCCCAATGAATCTAAACAATCCAGACAGTAGCAAAATAGTGACAACAAGGAAAACATGAACAAAAGTCTTTTATGTACTGTTACTGATGGAAAAACTTAAACCACGTATGAAGGCAGAATTGTGTTCTCACTCGATAAATACTAGCACTGAATTACTGCAAGTTAGTAAAGCACTTCTCTGAGAAGTGGTGGCTTCATAAGCTCTTGTTTAAATTCCATCTTTTTTAAAATGGACAAATTCTGACCACCTTTTCTTTTCAACTAAGGGATTGTTGGAGAAGACTAGCATGCAGGAAAACACATGAATAAAACAGCCTGAGACTCGACTCTGAGACAGAACATAACATTTATGATTCCACATACTTTTAACAGGATAATGATAATGTTGTTCTTAAATATGAACGCCTGGATAAGAAGTGACAAAATATGAAAATTAAAAAAAGAGAAAAATAATAACATGGTGAGTAAATTTATTCAGTAAATAAGGTTTTGTAAGTTTTTAAAGAATCTTGTGCTTCTTTTGCCTTACAACCCTGACCCTAATGCTATAAAAGCTAGTTCACAAATGAACCAGTATAGAGGACTAGTATCCACATTGTTTTTAGGCAACAGTGTTCTCTTTCTTGCTATCAATTAAGCTCACGTGACACTCTGGGACACGCTCATTGGACATGCTTGAGTGAACAAGGAATTACGGAAATGGCTGACAGCTGGAAAATGAGCGGTTTTATTTTGATCCACTTGCTAACTCGGCTAGACTACGCTTTATTTCCTGATCTCTAAAACATCATAACTTTCCATTGCAACAACCTACACCAGAAATCAACTCCAATCTTCTGGCACTTTTTGCAGACATTAACTTCATAAACAGAAATAAAAGGATAAGAACTCAGAGCTGACTCTCTCTCCACTTCTATGCTCACAATAGCTACATTTCAAGGGTTGATTTTTATATATTTTCTCACGATACACTATATGACACTTTTGAAAGTTACATGTAGCAGTCATCTCACTGAAGAGTTCCGTTCACAAAATCAACTTTAATACCAAGAAAAAAGATCTATCATTACCATTCAGCTAACTGCTCATGAGTCAAAACTGTGAAAATCACTTAATCCCAGTCGAAAATTGATCATGTTCCAAAGGCAGAAACATACAGTTACACTTTTTTGGTGTATGCTGGATAAATACATGCATTTAACCTTGCACACTTGAAGCTTTAGCGATTTGGCTTGGCTGCTGAAGTGCAGAGTTGTATATATAACTCAGTCGTCTGAAAATATGCCCAATGTGGAAGTAAAAATTGTAGAGGTTTTTAGCATAATACAATCATACCTGTGTTTCAGTAGAATTCTACTGACCTTCTATGGTGTTCAGTTCTGATTACTGGCAAGAAAGAAAATATGATATATACTCCTGAAATCCCAGCATGAATACACTGAAGTGTCCCTGCTAATCAAAATCGTACACTGTTGTGCCACAGAATTTGTGACAAGCACATGATTTCATGTTGGGAACAGTGCAGATTCTAGTCCCTCTATACTGGTTCCAGTTCATGCCGAAGATGCGCGAAAAGACAAATGGCAACCAGTTAAACCAGCAACTTCTTGCAACTTGTTGCAACAAGGCATTGTAAAATCAAGGGGTGACTGCTTTTACTCTTGTTAACTTTGTGACTCTTTGAAGATGGATACAAACATATCTGTAGCTAATTTACTGACAGCAGTAAAGTGCAAGCAAGCCAGCCTTTCTTCAATCTACTTTGAAATAAAGACATATACTCTACCTTCATTTTCAATGTTACAAAGAAAACCAGAATTACACAATAACATGATATACTATATATAAATAATGCATAGAAAAAAGGCTGTGTAATATATGTTGTGTTGACCGCTCTTCTGGTAAGGGAGTTGCAAACAACATGGCAACTCCTGCCCTGAAGCCCTGCTGCAGGTATTGATGTATCAGAGCCAGAGAGCTACCATTAGCTCCCAGAGCCAGTGGCAACATATCACAATAGTTGTGAGATCTGCAGTGTTTTAAAACCTTAGAACTGTGATTTGACATGATGAATCTTTTTCAACTGAGTCAGACGGCCTGCAAAGTTTTTCAATGATCACTTCATACTGCTGCAACTTGTTTCTGTAACTTTCCACAACATATGTTTTGCATCATTTTGGTGTGAATAGGACTTATGATAAACTAGAGCATAGACACGCTTGACCTGTCTTACTTGGCAGCACACTTGCATACTGAAATATATATATATATATATATATATATATATATATATATATATATATATATATAAAGTGTGTGTGTGTGTGTCACGCCAAAATCTTCTCTCTTTTCCCAC